>VWZF01002624.1:68302-104743 GCA_013396755.1 Sclerurus mexicanus
GCCATGGCGGCGGGAGGGGAGAGGGGTGCGCTCGGAGCTCGGGGAAAGGGCTCTGCCACCACCGCTAACCTCGCATTGACACAACTCCTCACTACAGTTTATTACAGTCCGACCATCCAAGATACGTGTTTGACGATCCCGATGTACGGGATCGCTGAGCAGAGCGGAATAACACATTAAATAAATCAGTAAAGCCGGGTTCCCAGCTCCGGTAAGGAATCTGGAACTCCTTTCAGAGGGGTGGGTTTTTTTCCACTTAGGTTTACCACCTTTGGTTTTATAAGCTGCAATCATAACACCTGGACTTCAAAGGAGTTCCTTATTCCCTGAATCCCTGACCTGAAGCTTCCTCTCAGCATGTTTTATCAGCAGGCCAGAAACCTCTGCCCTCCCCCAAAGCACACCAAAGAATCAGGAATAAGCAAAATTTTACTTTACGGGTTCGTGTGCGAGCATTCATTATTCACCATGTCAACTAAAACCTCATTTACATCAGAGGGACGGGAAGTGGATCCTGTGATTGCAATGGTTGTGTAAAAGATGTAAACACAGAAACAATGAACGAAGCTCGCAGCACAGGATGAAAAACTACATTTAAAAATATTTTTTAAAAGGAAAGTCACTTCCTAATAGAATTTCAGATATTCTGATGAGCTTTTTGAAATTGCGCCTCATCGCTTCGAGTGAAATCTCGTTTTGCTGTGAAAATAAGAGGGTTTGGTAACAAAATCTATTCCCTTAGTATTTTCTGTATTTTCACTGATCTAATAAAATTTCCTCTTTACAGTGACACTGCCCTGTAAGGCACCCTGAAAGCAGACACTACTCCCAGCTTGTGAGTCTGCTGCAGTGAAAGCAATGGCAAAACAAGATTTTATGTTTTCACTGTAAGTGCTGATGGATAAAGGTGTCCCTCGGTGTATCTCCTAAGCATGCTGGATTACTGCATTGATACTTAACTGGCATTAAACTCTTAGGGCTGCAATATTTGGTCCAAGAAATACATATACACATAGGTATGTGTATAAGTATACACGCACATTTCTATAGCACTACAGTATATAAACAATCCTGTAAATAATACTCTAAATAAATAATGTAAAATAAATAAATAATAAACCCATAAGTAACACTATTGAGATATTATTAGAGGTGGTCTTTAAAAAAACACTATTCTGAACTCTTTGAATGTAAGGCAATTAATTTCAACTCATTCTAAATGAAAAACACTCTTGCACTAAGACTAAAATTCTACATTAATGTAACCCCTTCGATACAAACTGATGCACAGCTGCAAACTGCAGTTCATTTCCTGCAGGGAAATGCAGGATGCAATGCCTGTGCAAGGGAATGAGGGCGCTGTCTTGCTGCAAGTGATGTGAGACCGGAATTCTGCCCAAGGTGGACTGTCACTTCCCAGAAATATTTCAAATGAGATTACTGTGGTTTACTTTTTATTTTCAAATGTATGTTGAATTTTGACTTGTGACCAGGATTCAAATATGAGTACACACTGATTATCAAATTATAGGATCCAAAATTTTATTTAAATAGATTTTCTTTCTACAAAAATATAGTTACACATAATCTTATTATTTCCTGTAGTTAATTCAATACAGAATTCACTGAAAAGTTTTACAATCTTCCAAACAATACCTGTTTAAGTTTCAAGTTATTCAAATGGTAACATGTAGGCACTTCCCATTAAAAAAAAATCAAACATAATTTATGCTACATTAAGGCTGAAACGCACTTATGTTGAGTTTTCATAATATTAAGCAGTTCCTATGGACTTTCTTTAAATATTTGCAATGAATGTTGACAACTTTCCTTTCAATTTTACTTTCCCTACAAAACTGACCAGTGTTTTTAGTGAAGTTGAACACTCTGTTCTTAGTATTTTTCAACAATGTCCCTATTTTACTTCAGATGAAATTTGTTATACATTTATGCTTTAGTCCCTTAGACAGCCTGTAATGCCTTAGCAATTGTTTACAACAATGTATATTCAATGTTGCCAAGCTAAGGTGAGATTTTTTATACGACACCTAACTCAAGAACATTTTATAGAAATTACAAACATAACTGGGTCCTTCATACCTTTTTCTACAAAGATCTAAGAGTTAACTCTTTCATAATACACAGTATTAAGAATTACATGGGTTTGGAATTGGTCTTTTTACCCAGTTCTTTTTTTGTTGCTGTCAGCCTTGTTTTCAAACAATCTGTAACAAGGGACACATCAAAAATGTATTTTCTTTTTCAGGTTTCAGATGTCTTGATAAGTACCTGGAAAAAAAAATCTTATTATTTTCTAAAATCTACAGAAATATTGCCTAAGATTAATTTTCTCTTATTCCAGCCATGACTAGAATTTAAGGCTGTAGTCATTCTCTTCAGTGACCTCTGCTGAGTATTTTCTAATTATGGGCTCACTGACACTCAAACACTTGGAAAAATTTGAAGAATTGAAAAATCACATGTTCATCTGAAAATCCTGACATAACAGAGTTAATATGTAAGATAGTTATTGAAAAAAGCTTTTTTAATCAAGACTCAAATCCTAGCAACTACACTTACAGCACTGCAATACTGGAGAATCATCCCATTTGAGTATTTCCAGCACTTTCTATGACATAAATTTAAGTTCTCCCCTGAACAATTAATATAATTCTCCACTTCTGTGAGTTTTTCCACACAACATTGCATTGAAAATTGAATAAAATTCATGATTATCAATACTATATGATTGGAATAACCAAAGCTCATTTAACAATGAATAATAAAAATGTTTTTATTAACATGCTTACCTCACTAAGTATTGCCCAGACAGGGGAATCAGAATGGATGGATAAACGAATAGCCTGTATTCTTCCTATTGACTGACTGATACTGCCTCCTGCAATTCCATTTTCAAAAGCCCCTAAATAAAAAAATAGAACAAGCTCCATATGAACATATATCAGAATGAAATATGCTTCCAAGCAAACTTATGCAAAAGCTCTGAATTACAAGCTATAAATTAAATCCAGATATTATTAACTAAAACATTTGGGAAAAAATCTTTTGGAAAAGGTCAAACAGTAACAAGTGAAAAGTAAAGCTATAAGCAAGAAGGATTCATTCCTTCAGTTACAGCAACTAGGAGCTGCAGAGGAAGACAAGAAAATAACCTATAGCTACAAATGTAAAATAAATTTAAATATGCTAGTAGTAACCATATACATGTGGCACACGTGGTCATTTTGAATAATCATTTTAAATAAATGTCTCTGCTCCTCCTTCCTCCTCAGAGGAGTCAGCATGGCATCCTGCCCCCCTCCTTCTTCACTGACCTTGGTGTCTTGAGAGTTGTTTCTCTCCTGTATTCTCACTCCTCTCCCCAGCTCCAATTGCTGTCACACTGGGGGTTTCTCCCCCTTCCTAAATATGTCACCCCGAGGCGCCACCCCCATCACTGGGGGGCTTGGCCTTGCCCAGCAGCGGGTCCATCTTGGTTCTCACAGAAGCCCCCACTACCAAAACCTTGCCACACAAACCCAGTCCATCCTATTAACACTTTCCAGGGACTGTAATTAGTTTTTTCTTCTAATTAGATGTCTTGGCTTTTGCTGCTGCTGGTAGGGTTCTTATTATTTAAACCAAAATAGGATAGTCATTAGTCAAACATCATATACTGTATTATACAGCAGTGCAAAGCGTTTCTTTTCCTTACTAATTCACCTTGGAATGTCGAGTTCTTTAAAGAGTTAATGAAATGCTCACAAGCAGAAACATTTTATATGTAAGAATGAAATTTCTGGTTTTGAAGTGACAATATTTACCTATTTTTAAATATCCGTCCTTGGTTGCTGGGTAGTTAAATTTATTTTCACTATCAACCAGTTCTTTTCTTTGCATTTCCTGTAAAAAAAAAAATCAGAAATATTTTCTAGGGTATGACATTTTATGCTGAACATCATTCTTAAACTGAAATACAGTTGGAAATTAGATACTTACATCAGCTGGCAACACTTCCACAGTAGTGTTAAACAGTTTATCTCCAGGATGCTCCATGTTTCCACTTCTGAAGAAGTACCTGATGATAAACGTACATTATTTCCAGGTATTTTACACTTTAGAAAAGTTCTAGGGAAGTAATTCCTTCCAGTTTTGAAGGAAAATTTCAGATTCCTTTTCTTTAAATAGTTGTGGGCTATAGAGAACAGAAATGGGCATTGAAACTTTACGATGTGTGACCAAACCATAATAGAGGCTTTTTATTTTAAACAGAACAAACATTTAAGCCATCTTTCTCTGGAACTATGAATGCAAGTGTTCCCCTTTTTCAGTGCTAAAGTTCCAAATAAAATAACTTCCCAGTTTTAAATACCTAAGGAAGATCTGACCTGTTCCTATTATTGTAAGACCAAGATGAGATGGGCTTCTGGAAGGCAAATGGCAGCAAAAGCAAAAGCTTTTTACTAAACCATACACTACATGCCAGCAGAATCCCCCTTTTTTATCAATACTGATCAATTCAGGTGCTTCTAAATAATTTCCTTTCTGGCCAATGAGCAAGAGCAGTGACAAAACAAAAATCCAAGCAAAAACGCCTATAAGATTTAAAAATAAAATTCCCTGTTTGGCTTTAAATTTCTGGCATTAGAATTCTTAGGGTTTTAGATCCAAAAAGAACTAACAAAATTTAAAACATCAACCTCTCTCCTCTGGTACCAAACATTCAAGGCCTAACACCACCAAATATTATAGGATTAATAATACATTTTCACAGGTTAGCATTGTGATGGGGCTGGGACCAGCCATTAGACAATACCATATGTAAGTCTGCTTCATCCAGTACAGCTTCCCAGTAACAGGAAAATGCAAACATACAGGCTACCCAAGCTTCCTAAAGCATAAATCAGTTAACTAACCATTGATCACAGAACACCAGTGTTTATTGTAACAGCTGTCATTTAGTGCAGCTCACTAGGTGGAGATGCAGACTTGAGACCATGCAAACAGCCTTTCTGTTGGCAACTACAGAAATAAAGCCTTCACTAACTCTGTCGATGGAATTCATTGGTTAAAAACAAATTCCTTTGAGAATTATCATGAGAGAATGTAAAATATTTACCTGAAGAAATAAAAAAAAAATAAAAAAAATTAAGAGGCTCTCTAATTACCAAGGAAGAAATGTATTTCAGGAGGGGAGTTCAAGAAAAAGAGCAGGTAAGTAGCAAATTGTGAATTTTTGTTAGTAACAAGGTTTATGCAAACAGCTGAGCGCTGATGATTTTGAACAGACTGCCTCATTTCCAAACTGGATATATGTAGGTTTCCATATTTCATATCATATAATACTTACTTTTCAACTTTGAGTGGATTTAAAAAGGTGAACCTGATGTAGTCACCTGCCACCGGAGCTGAAGCCCAAAAACAGTCTTCTCCTTTATAAACTTTTTCCAAGGTATATTGCTGGTATATTCTTAGGCTTGTATCCACTTTTGCAGGTGGATTACTATGTGCTTTATGCAGCAATTTTTTTCCAAAATCTTTATCCTGTTGGAGATTAGGAAATGTAATTTCACTCATACAATGAAAAAAAATGCATTGATATGTGGAATTACTACAGGAAGCTATTCCAGAAAATGATTACCTCAGCAACAAAAAAATATACAATATATTTTTAACACATATAGAATATTCATTTCAGTGCAATCACTGGGACTCAATGTTACAGTTTGTAGAGAGAGCAGTACTGATTATTTCTTAGTTGCCAAGATTTAAAAATAAATTTCTCCCCAGTAGCCTATTTTATAGATGCCTACTGCCAGAACATGTGACACTGATCTCTGCTAAAGATGATGTGAATCTGTAGTCTAATCCAATACAGAAATTCCAATGACCTTGTGACTAGTCTAAATGGCACCATCAGGACATCCCTGAAGTCTGGTGCATCATCACTCTTGTCCTTATCAGATATGTGGTTTGCCCTCCAACATCTCCCTAAAAATCTATGGCACTCATGTCAGGCACACCCTTGTCCTACTAGTACACCTTCCTAATAGTCCCTCATATTGGGAATGTGAACTGCTCAGCCAAAACAAACCATCACAGCTGGTTTTGTTTGTATGGAGCAGAGCACCTGAAACCTTGTGTTGGGAAGAGGGTTCCTACAATGCCATGAAATGCTGCTGTGAGTGGTGCCATTGTCCAGATTAGAGATTTAAAAAAGTTTGTGCAGAGGCAGTGTGCCCCAGCTGCAGCTTGGATGCCAGATCAATATTCTCCACCAAATCTGTAAACCAACATACTTGGATATGGAAATGCCATCCAATGCCAAAGATATGTTCCTTGAAACTGGCTTGAGAAACAAGTCAGAACATGAGTGTTTAATTTGGAAATGTGGCATTAATTTCTTACTCTTACTTTCAAATTCTGTATCTTCCCAGCTAATGATGAATAAATTCCCATATGCTGAAAGAGAGATGGTTTAGCACGGATCCGTAACCTTGACTTTTCCTGTTCACAGTGTGTCTGCAAAGAAAGTAAAAAGGAGTGGAGCATTATGTAAACCAAGGAGAGGCGAAGTTCCATTAGGAAATTTCATTGTGTAGTTAAGGGTATGGGTCCAGGTTTTTTATCCATATCAAATGAGTAATCCTTAAATTAGCAGTCACCTTTTATCAAATATGCTGTTCCTAGACCAAACCTCCTAATTCTGTTCCTGGTGTTATGTAGATTTGGAGGCTCAACGACCACTAATAAAGGGATTTCTGCACTGTATACCATGAATCACATCTTGGAGTGACAAAAACAGATGACTCAGGACTGAGCGTGATTGATTTTTTTAACTGTTTTTGGCAAATTCTATTTCAGCTTTTAGCTTTTCCATATAATTCTAATTAAGCTATTTTGACTAAAACTGACCATCTTGAGATATATCCTGGTTACATGTCAGTCTTTATGATTCTGCCTCTTTCTGCTATGTGTGAGAGGCTTATAATGTACCATAAGTTATGGATCTTTTATTGTATAATTAAAGCCCTTAAATACTGTATTTCAACCACAATTTTCCCGGTTACCGCACTTGTGACATGACATATACCAGGCAATTAAATAACTGTAATTGGTACTAATTTCTGATTTTGGTACTAAATTCTTGATTTTTGAATGATAGCAAACCACTTCTTTAAATGGGTTTTTTTTCTCAGTATCTACAGAGCATCATAGTTTGATACAATGAAGCAAACATGCCACAATAATTAATGAGACCATGAAGCATAATAGCATGGAACAGAGCAAAGAGCTAGAATGAGACTCCCTGGGTTCTACTCTGAGTTCTGCCACAGAATTATTGTATGAGCTTCCCTGTATTCCAGATCTCATATCTTAAAATTTGAGAGTGCTCTCAGTTCTGTAAAGGAAAAACGTTACATAAACTATATCAATGCCTTCTAAAGCTAGAAGTGATAAAGTGTTCACTCAGCTGGCTTAAACATCGAAACTCATGGGGGATTTATGATTTCCACAAAAGTACTAATTAAAAGTTCAAAACCACCTGGAAAGCAAGAACTAAGTACTTTTATGTTTGCCCACAGCAGATGTTCAGCAAAACAATGTAAAAACACAACACATGCAAATTAGTTTATTGGCAGCTGTTTCTTTGAAAAGAATGCTATGCTTTTGCTAGAGAAAAAAGATCATTTTAAGAACATAAAAATGTGATCTTTCTACTGACAGGGTTTGGAGTTCATCCCTTATAATAATGTAGTCTTCAGCCTGTCTCCTTTTATGCTATGGCAGCACCACCAGAAGAGCAAGAGCTGAGAATAATCAGTAGCACAGGGCTGGTGTGGTCTTTTCTGCAGAAGCTGAGATAAGGCTCCTGGTTGGGTCAGACCTTCCACCCTTGCAGCCTGCTAGTCCCCACTGCACGTGAGAGACACACACCACTGCATATGGTCACAGAACCATAAAATGGTTTGGGTTCAAAGGGACCATTAAAAATCATCTAGTTCTGACCACCCTGCCATAGGCAGGGACACCTTCCTCTAGACCAGGCTGCTCAGAGCCCCATCCAGCCTGGCCAGGAACACTGGATTTGGCACTCACTGCTTCTCTGGGGAACCCTGTGCCAGTGACTCACCACCTTCACCAAAAACAATGTTTTCCTTATATCCAATCCAAACATACCCTCTTCCAGTTTAAGATTGTTACCCCTTGTCCTGTCACAACAGGCCCCGGTAAAAAGTCTTCCTCCCTTTTTCTTAGAAGCCCCCTTTAGGTACTGGAAGGTGCTATAAGGTCTCCCCTGGAGCCTTCTCTTCTCCAGATGGAACAATCCTGAGTCTCTCAGCGTGTCCTCATAGGAGAGGTACTCCAGTCCTCAGATACTCTTGCAGCCTCCTCTGCACCAGCTCTAACAGGTCCATGGCTTTTTTGTACTGGAGACCCTGGAGATGGATGATGATTCACAGGAGGTAAACAGAATGAAATTTCTGAACCATGCAGAGATCTGATGGCTCTGATCACCACAAACTGTCTTTTCCAATTTGGTGAGCAGATGTAGCTGAACCGTGATATGTTAATAGTCCAGGCCAAAAACCTGGACAAGCTGAACAAACGGGCCACTAGGAATCTCATGGGATTTAATAAGATCAAGGGCAAGGTGCTGCACCTGGGTCAGGGCAACCCCAATATCGATACAGGCTGGGGGATGAACAGATCAAGAGCAGCCCTGCTGGGAGGGACTTGGGGGTGCTGGTGGGTTAGAGGCTGGATATGAGCTGACAGTGAGAGCCCAGAAAGCCAAGCGTGTCCTGGGCTGCAGCAAAAGAAATGTGGCCAGCAGGTTGAGGGAGGGGATTCTGCCCCTCTCCCCTGCTCTGGTGAGACCCCACCTGCAGTGCTGCATCCAGCTCTGGGGTCCCCAGCACAGGAAGGACGTGGACCTGCTGGAGAGAGTCCAGAGGAGGGACGCCATGATTATTAGAGCGATGGAGCACCTCTCTTATGAGGAAAGGCTGAGAGAACTGGGTTTGTTCAGCCTGGAAAAGAGAGGGCTATGAAGTGAGTTAGTTGCAGCTTTAGAGTACCTGAAGGGAGCCAACAAGAAAGACGGAGAGGGATTTTTTACAAGAGCATGTAGTGACAAGAGAAGGGGGAATGCATTCCAACTGAAAGAGAGTAGCTTTAGATTAGATATTAGGAGGAAGTTCTTTGCTGTGAGGGTAGTGAGGCGCTAGAACAGGTTGTCCAGAGAATTTGTGGATGCCCCATCCCTGGAGATGTTCAAGGCCAGGCTGGATGGAACTCTAAGCAACCTGGTCTAATGAAAGGTGTCCCTGACCACAGTAGGGGGGTTGAAACTACACGGTCTTTAAGGTCCCTTCCAACCCAAACCATTCTGATTCTTTGAAAACATGCCAAACAGCCATCAGCACAGAATGGCACATAAAAGGCACAAACAGGTGCCCCACAGTCCCTCCTGTCTGCGTTGTGTGTGATCTCTTAGTGACACTCAGTTTCTTGGAAAGGAGAAAGTGTGAGGATTTCTCTCAGCTTGCCTTCTCTGGTGCCTGTAGGAAAGTCCACTGCTTTACCTGACAGAGGAGGAACAGCAGCTGGATCCAATAGATTCCATCT
This sequence comes from Sclerurus mexicanus, assembly GCA_013396755.1. Taxonomy (NCBI): domain Eukaryota; kingdom Metazoa; phylum Chordata; class Aves; order Passeriformes; family Furnariidae; genus Sclerurus; species Sclerurus mexicanus. The sequence continues at coordinate 77,936 of VWZF01002624.1, forward strand.
ATCAGATGGAAGCTGGCATATGTCAGACCTTCAGTGGGTGATGTTAACACAATAGTATCTGGGTTTTAATCTGTTATGACAGGCAGGCAAGAACTTAAATTAGAGTTACTCAAAGCTCACTCTAACTCCTATGAGCTGGCTTAACCCACAGAGCAGATTTCAAAGCCTCCATTTACTGCATTCTCATGAAGAGTCCCAGTAGGTCATGCCACTCGTCATTCCCACCCAAGAGCTGTGTGAGACTGACTTATCTTAGCAGGTTTTCGCTCCCCACAGCAATTGAAATTGCAACTGCAGAAAGAAACTCAGCAAAAACTTGCTGATACCACTCTGCTTTGGCTGGGCCAGAGCAGACTCCCAAGAGCTGTCTGCCTGCCTTTCAGGAACACAGCTTCATTTTAGGTATGAATCAGGACTTAGAAGCTGGAGCTGTCATTTGAAAAATAAAAGCAAAATATTTCATATATCAGCTGAAAGCTGGCACATGTTAGACAGGTCTGGGATGGGTGATGTTAGCATAATAGTATCTGGTTTTTAATTTGTTATCAGAGGCAGGCAAGAACTTTAATCAGAGTTACTCAAGGCTCATTGTAACTCCTATGAGATGGCCTAATCCACGCAGTAGGATTTCAGCGCTTACTCCTGCCTGTATGAAGTGGGACTGGAGACTCTTCAGGGGCATTACTAAGTGTAAAACCAGGGACCTGCTATCCCCCGGAGTCTCCTGTGCTACACGATACAACTTCAAGCTTGTTTGTTCCACTCCCCTTAATCTCCCGCTCTGCACAATTCCATCTGTCTCTTCTTGTTTCTTTATCACCACAAAAGTAACACATGTGAACGCCTGGAGCAAGGACTGGCTACGCTAACTAAAACTCCTGAACCTTAAAAACCAAGGAGCAGAAACTCTGGTCAGTCCTCCATGGCACTGAATGTTATACAAGAAGACTATGAATAGCGACCAGCACCAAAGACTGGTGAGAGAAAGAATGCAAAATGACATAAAGAAATACTTAACAGATCATTGGGCTCACTGGTAGTGCCAGAAATAACACCTTTTGCAACTCAACACAACTGTTTCTTTCATTTGTAGTAAAAGGCACCACTTAGTTCGTTCACTCCACGTGTTTTCCTGCCATATTTTTTTCCCAGGAAAAGAGTCAATTTTTTCCCCAAGTAGTAAAAGATTTAAAGAAGAACACTTAAGTTCTGCTTCCTGAAAGAAGGGAATTTTCAGGCAAATTTCAGAACTGTGACAGTAAAATTATATGTTTTACTGACTTTCATATCAGAAGGTCAGCAGAAGGTTATGGGACATGATAGTCCCCATAGGTTTACATAGTAATATTTCTGTTTTGTGCTGCAGGGTTGCCTACGTGACCAGTTGCAGGCAGATGTGAGCTTGTGCTGATAGAGGCAGCAAAACAATTCTGGTGTGGGTATGTGAATTTCTGAGAGTCAGGCCTCTCTATATGGCCCAATGGGCTCAAACACTCTGTCACTCTGTGCAGATCCACAGCACATCTTTCCCCACAAATTCCAAAGTAAGTCACGTTTGAGAGATTTATGTTCTGCTTTCTGACACTGTGACTGTCTGAATGTTACTTATGTTCATGAATTCATAGATATACTTACTGCATCCTTTTCTGGATTGCACACTTTAACCCAGAGCAGGTGGTCTATAAGCCAGTCTATGGGCTTATCTTTATAGAACATGAGAAAAAATTCCACTATGAGTGGCAAGTCTTCTGATTTAAACAATTTTCCTGAAAACAAGACAAAAAGTTCCATGTTTAGATATTTCTATTGCTATGCAAAAATCACCAGCTTTATGTTTAAATACAATTTATTTAAATAAATATTTAAGTATCACCAGCCTTAAACACATGAATATAATTCTGATATTTAGTGAAAATTTCACATAGACTCCAGCTTTGGAGAGCTGCTGATCCTCCAGCTCTTTGGGATTTTGCAAAGATGGCCATCCCATGCCTGGAAAGATTCTTACACAGTCAACCAGTTAATTAATAATGCATGTAATTATATCCTATTTCCAAACCTGCCAGTCACCTGTAGCAGTGTGTCAGATGAAAGAGAGTCAGAATAACTCCTAAAAATACCAGACAGACAATTTCAATGGCAATATTATACTGAATATCTTCAAATTAAGATGTAGATATGAAAAACATTGCTTGATTCTTGATGACTACACATTACAGGGGCACACAGTGCCCTGACAGGGACCAATTTCCTTCTTACAGGAACCCAACTCTAGATCCTATGCTGAGGAGACTCTATATTAAAAAGACAGCTTTAAAGAGCACAAAAAGTAACAGACTTTCAGAAGAGCCTTGAAGAACCAAGGAAATTTTGACACATGAGTCCTTTCATGTTTTGAAATGTAATTCTGAGTAAGACCTATTTGACCTAAACAGCTCCAAAGCCAGTTGACCCTGCTGAGATCTTAATACTTACCAATAAATCCAAGCTGTGAGAACTCGAGAACCACCCAGTCTTGGGACTGTTGAGCAACAAAGCTTTTTATACTTGCAATATAATCGGGTTTGGCGATAATATCATCTTCCAGCTGAGGAAAAAAAAAGCACACAACAAAAACCAAAAACAAAACAAAACCAACAGAGAAAAAGAGAAGGCAAGTGGTGATTTTACTGCTTGCAGAGGGGGTTGTGATGTTGCCACATGCAAGTGTTAACTGCTGCACTCTGTGTACTGAAACTCTCCCAGACTACAGTAGATGGCTATTAACTTCTACATATATCTCTGCTTTAGTATCATTCATTAAATGTTTATCTACAAGAGTAACCATAACACCATGGGAGCTTCTCCCTTTTTTGAGAAAGGAGGACTCCTGACTTTAAAGAGATCTTACTTAAAAGAAAATATTAAGCAAAAAGATAAGTTAAGGAAGATGAAAATAAACGGTTTGTACTTAAGTTGCATAAACACTGACAATCAACAGGAGCAAACTCTTTGAAAAGAGAGATGTCTAACACAGGTGGTTAAGAGCTCTGGGCAGACTTTGCCATTCATAAATAGTGACCGAGAAGAACTGTGGATGATTACTGAGGTGCCACTAGAAAGCAAGTTGTCCCAGGGAATACTGGTAATAAATGAAGGAATGTGCTACAAGAATCACACTGAAGGACAGGAATACACAGAGCTTTTGAGAGGTTGTAAAAGCTGACACAGAATACAGCAGCAGACCCAGCTAAAGGGTACTTGGAAAAGGAGACTGACATTCATCAAGGAGACGGGAAAGGCCTTGGCTGCATTTTTGCCTGGCTTTCAGAGAAGAACAGGGCATCTGAAAAACCAGAGGCTGTTCCTGAGACTAAAGCTGAGGATAATGAATCCAAACAAGGAGGCTGGAGGCAATGACACAAAGGAAATAAATATATTCCAGAAATAATTAAGGAGCGGGTAATTTACAGTTTGAATTTGGTATGGGTGTGAAAACACAGGAAGAGGAGGTTGAGTCTTCAGGAAAATATTGTTGGGGTGCAGTAATTTGATCTAACTGCTGTGTGTCACCGGCCCTGATGCATGCCTGGTGGTGTTAGGATGTGCCTCAGAAAGCTAAAGAGCTAGAAACTTAATGCTATGAGGGTTAAAAAAAAAAAAAAGGCACAATTTCCTGCTGGCTTTTTGTCTTCAACTGACTCAGCACAGAGTCAACAAGAGCTTGAGAGAGCAGGCCCACAGGTTCTGGTTGAATTTAGCCATCACTACGAGTGTAGGGCTAGCTGAAGAGAAATGCGTTGTCAACAGTGAACCCAGGAGGAAGCAGAATGAAGTTAGAAAGTCAAGATTTGACCCTGTCAGCTTTCGCTGATGTTAAGATACCTAAAAATAGACAGACTGAGACAAACTGATCAAGATGAAAGCTTCAGTGCTTCTTAACAGATTCTGAGATGTGGGGATTGAGTTGGCAGCTATGCAGAAGAAAACAACAACAACAAAACCCACCCCCAAAATATCAACTTGCAAGAAATCGTGCATAAAATCAAATGAGCTTCAAGGATTAGCCAGGAGCTAGATGTAAAGGGAGAAAGAGCAAGGAATCAAAGAAGGTTTTAGAGAATTCTTAAAGAGGAATTGAGGACACCAAAAAAAGGATGAAAAACAGAGAGGAGTATCTCAAAAACCTAGGGAGACCACCATATCAAGAAGCGCCATAAGAAAGCGTACAAAAGCGGTAAAGATTAAAAATACAGAGGCTGTGATGCAAAGTGGGTGTGAATGTGGTTATGAACTGAAAGTAGCGTTGCATAATGGTAAAGCTGAAATGGTCTTCCCTGAAGCTGCCAGTGAGTATTAGAGAATGCAGTTTGATATCTTACATAGCACAGGCCATTAAAAGTTATTTATTTAACCCTGTACTGAGCCCTGTAATTTGTGTTCAACTAAAATACATCTTCCTGGAGAACATCTGCCAATGCTTAGATATTTCAGTATCAGTTCTTTTTCAGTATGTTATCCATGTAACTTTCCTGAATGTTTAATACGTTGCACCCAATTTCTAATGTGAATTTTTTTGCTCTCAGCAGGTTCTGCAGTGGCTGCACACAGCTGGATCAGGAAGTTTAGGATATGAACTCTCTAGTCCATTTGCCCCATTGCCATGAGAAGGCCAGCGAAACACACGAGCACAGCTAATTTCCCTTCACTCCTCAGTACTTTGGGATGAAAGGAGATACATGCACTACAGCAAGACTATGAACATTTCCAATAGCAGAGACAATAAATGGGTTTTCATTTGTTTTTCTTACGCTGTCTAAGAGAAGTAAAACTGGAGGAGTAACAAAAAAGTGAAAGCATACAATGGAAGTGTAGGCATCAGACAGGAAAGTGTCTTCCTTTCTAAATTATATTAGGGTATTTTTATAGCTTCAAACACTGATAACAAATATGTGGAGGCTGTGAAGCTCCTTTTAGGAGCTCTGCCAAATAACAGGCTTGACCTAGAGTCTAGTGAGGGGAAAAAAAAATCCATACAAAGACTCCTAATGAACTCACTGAGTTATTGTTCAGTTCTTAAATCCATCAGAGAAACGCACTTGAGAATTGTGGTAATGGTATACAGATAAGTGCTGCTGCCTATATTACCATTATATATATATAGTATATACATCCACAAAGCTTCCTCAGATTCCCCAGGAGGTGACAAAAAAAGCGTAGCAGTAGTTCAGTTAATTAGGTTTGAACTTTATAACATTTTAACCAAAGAAGCTAAAAGTTTTATTTAATGTTTTGGTTTTGCTTCATCTCAGTGCTCATGGCAAACACTTCCCAAAAACTCCTGTATCTGTGTTTCTTTCAGACTTGAAATGTTTGATTAGTTCAGAATAAACTAAGTCTACATGGGCAAGGAGAACAAATGCATGTCCTCACTACTGGGCTGGGATTGGAATGCCTGCTTTTATAGCTATGTTACAATGCTGTTATTACCAGTGCCTCAAAGGGCTCTGGTGAATGCCAGGAGGTACAGGGAAAGTGGAACCAAGGACTTCAGAGTTCTCTCAGTTTTTCACTGGTTAAGAAAAGTTCACAAAAAACCCCCACCAAAAAACCCACAGTCCCCCCAAAATAAAAAACCAAACACTCTCCCAAAAAATTATAAAACCCAACCAAAACCCTTAAAAGCAAACAAACAAACAAAAAACCGCAAAAAGCTGAAAGGAGATGTAACTGATTCAGGTAAAAAAAAAAAAAGGAAAAGAGATGAGATTTATTCTCTTTTTTCAAACACTGTGTTTGATCAGTAGGAAAGGTTCATCTATAGCATAACCCTGTTAGCTTCAATGCACTTCACAAAGCCACTTGCTTAAATCCTGGTTCAGCAGTACCCTAGAATGAGTGTTTATTCAGCAAAGATCTTGCCTGACTCATGACAGCAACTGTTCTGTAGACGTCAAGACTAATTATGTATGCTCACCTTCTTCCAAAATTTGGAGTTAGTATCAGTCATCCAAACAACACTATTCCTGACAAAACAATAAACAGGATCTAAGCTAGTTCAAGTTTTGCTTAACATGACTGAAGTAAATCTTTGTAGCAGGCTAAGGAAAGGTATTTTCAAGTTATTTACTTTCCTTTAATACAGACCTTCCAAATAGAGGGAGATAATAACTAATTTTATGGCAGCAAGTGTTCCTTCTTTTCAACTGTATTCTACAAAGTAATTTTTGGGCAGAGCAGCATCTCTGCTACAGAAGCAGCTGCAGGCTGGGCATACAAATGAAGAAGTGGATATAGTAGGAACAGGATGAGGAAAGTATAGTTTCGTTTGAATAAAATTCAGATTGCAGGCAGAAGTCCCACCAGACCATCACAATCCAGGCTTTGCTCTGAATGACACAGTCCTGTCTCAGATAAGAAAACACATATTCTCAAATTTCTTTAAAAATACAAATACATAAATAAGTCATTGCCATGCAAACATTAATGCTTGGAGAACTTTCTAACAGGAAAGGACATTATGTGTCTGGCGGCATTTTAACATTTGATTTCACTGGGTTTCCTGTAACTTAATGCTCTAGTACACTTAGTAAACTTGGGTAATGTTCTCAAAAAGATACAAAAGTCACAGGAAAATACTTCATTTTCCATTAAACCTTAACTGTTCAAAAGACAACATTTTTCTTTGTCCACCTGCCTTCTGAGCACCCATGCCACATTTGGGAACAAGGAGCTCAGCTCAAATGTGTTTGTGTTAAATCCTGACAAGAACTGTACAAGGTGCCTGCTCCTTCTTTTCTGCTTCCAGAAGCCCTGTGATGTCCTTATGTGATAGAGAATCTGGAGCAGACGACCCAGGCAAACTAAGAACCAAACAAAACACTCTTCTGAGCTTTCTTAAAAACTGTTGACATTAATGAGCTCCCTGCAAATTTTATGGATCTCTTCTATTATTGAAAAGCTCTGATAAATTTTGGAATGTCTGGTGGCAATTATGATCTTTATGGAATGCAAATTGACACAATTTACAACGGTGGCTAAAGCTAAGCCTGAATGAATAAATGCTTAAAGTCTAACACTAAATCTTCTGGAGAAATTAGGGTCTGTACCAACGTGTAGTTTAACCTTGACTCAAGTATCACTCTACTAATGTGTCTCCTGTGTCTGAAAGATTTTGGTTCATTGGGATCTGGGCTATAACCTGGACCTATCACCACAATTTTGCCTCACTGAGCTAAGTAAAGAGACATTAAACTCTGACTTTCTTAACCGAATCAAGTAATGCTTCAGTTGCCTTGCTATTCAACCTCACAAATGACAGGAAGGTACAGATGGATTTAATCAAATACCACCTGCCTGCAAGACAAATATAAATACAGAAATACACACATGCTTGTAAAGAGCACAGGTAAAATACACAGAAAATTACAAAAGACTTCTGGTTTTATTGAGGCCTTTGAAGCAAATTAAAATTGCCAAAGGTAATAATCAGTACAGTTGTATTGCAGCTACTTAATGGTAATACAGACATACCTGTAAATACAATGTTCCCTTAGGTTGGGCATATAGCATTAAAAGGCTATAATCCAAATTCTGTTTAGTTCTCCACCTAGACATAAGCAGCAAATTCTGATAAGCTTTTTAGGGGGGTTGCAAGAGTTATTTCTATAATAAAAGCATTTTTAATGTTCTGCAGTTCTTTTTCTCTGCAGTGAAATCATAAGACTGAGTATTCTAACCCACAGTTAAATGTAAAAACATTCCTCTACAATCAGTGTAAACATTTGTAAATAATTTGACTTTCCTATAAAAGTTAACATTAGCTAAGCAAAAAAATTTGATCTCTATCAATGGAGCCTGAAACAAAATGTCTACCAAGTTTACTCATGTCAATTGACTTAAAAGATTCTACTCCTTATAGTATGAACAATAGAGGTAAACACACATGGATTATTTAAAGATGAAAAAAATAAGTGCTTTTACTTATGAGCAGCACAAAAGCAAGTTGATAAACTAAATTTTCAGGTTTAAATATAAAAAGAGATTTTGGACAGTCTCTCATTTTACCACCAGATGAAGTTGATATTTGATATTCAATGCTGAAAGACTACAGAGTAATCTATCAGTACTTAATTAACACAAAAGTGTATCTGATTCAAATCCACTCACATCTGAAACTTAAGTATGTAAGCTTTTTTACACTGTGAAACACATAAAGTTTACATCTAAAGCAAATACACAAGCGTACATAGACTTGCTGATTTCCTCCAACCCAAACTCTCAGTACTGCACGTCTCTTGCTGCTTTGTTGCAGTGGCTTCTAAAAATCAGTTGTTGTTGATTGAAAGAAAATTACTCCAATAAATCAATTTTTTCTAGGTTGTAATGTCTGTCTCAGTGAATTTGGGGCCGTGAGTGAACGAATATCTACTGTCAATGCATCCTAATTGATGAAGTGTCAATGATCCCCAAAAGTTAGGTCATTAATTAAACCCACAGTAGCTGTCAGTAGTTAGTTAAGGAGCCACTTAGGTTTCCTTTATGTGTTCACAGAGCTTCTCCCTTATCTGTCATATTAAAGATTTTCCTATTTTTTAACTTTATGACCAGATCATGTAGCCTGCTGCCTTGTGGCATTATCCGGTTTAAAACCTGTGGGATGCTTAGAGTCAAGACCCAAAGGAGAAGCCTTGGCTCTCCACCTGAAGCTGATGAGCAGCATAGCTTTTCTCAAGATCCCCTTGTGCAATAATTTTTTTTAAAAGTACAATTGAAATCCATTCATTCTGAAACACAAAAGTATTATCAGCCCAAACAATGTTGACTTGTGCAAAATTTTCCATTTTTTACTCTTAGCAAAAGATCTTGGGTTTTATATAGCCATCTTACCTGACCCTGTCCTCAGAATCCCCAAGTGTTTTTTTCAGGTTGGAAAGATCTGGATAATAAGAAGCAGGAGGAGAAATAACCTCTAGGACTCCAGACTGGATTTCTCTGGGGAAGCTGTAAGAAGAATCTTAGTGAGACCCTACTCCTCAAATTGAGGGCAACCACAGACAGCAGCTCCCCAAAATTAGGTCTGCTCCCTGACAAGTGCAATACACAAGTCCAGCAAAGAATCTAAGTCACAGACTGCAAATTAGGAACCAAGAAGGGATCTCTGACAACCATCAGTACAGACAGGTCAGAACCTATCAAAGTCTCAGAAAACACTGGAGAGAAGTGTGTCTCAAAAATCCTGCCCCTCCTGCATCTACAGATGCTTACTAACAATCCAGAGATGGTTGCCAAAATGCAGCAGTAATTCACAACCAAATCCACTATCTAGAACAACACACAACTGTTCCCCCTTGTGTGAGAGCTCCTAGTTTCCTTACCCTCGCTCCAGTGCTAATTCCACATTCTAGCCAAAATTATACTATCCTGGATAAACCCTCTGGAGGCAGGAAGCAATGGCTATTACTTAACCAACAGGCTCAGTATGAGGAGCCTTCTAGGGGAAACCTACACCCTAAATACAGCCATCTGGGAACCCCTGGAGCACAGCAGGATGTGCAGATAAGCCTCAAAACTGAAGGGAAAGGGCAACTCCTCCAGGGATCTTCTTAATTATTTTTTTTTTTATTGGCTTGAGTGGATGTCCATCTCTTTTCACAAGTGACAGGACAAGAAGAAATGACCTCAAGTTGCACCAGGGGAGGTTTAGATTGGGTTTTTGGAAAAATTTCTTCACCAAAAGCGTTATCAAGCATTGGCACAGGCTGCCCAGGGAAGTGGATGAGTCACCATCCCTGGAGGTATTTTAAAGATGTGTAGATGTGGCACTTGGGGACACGGTTTAGTGGTGGATTTGGTGGTCCTGAGTTAATGGCTGGACTCAATGATTTTTTAAAAAGTCTTTTCCAACCTAAACGATTCTGTAATTCTAATAAAAAATTAATACAAAGATTGAGAGCTCTCTTGCAGTCATTTCAAAGGAGTGAGGGAAAGGCTGTTTCACAGCAAACACTGGCCAAAGCAGAGTTATCTGTAGCCTTATCTGTTCTGTGACAGTTAGCTACACTGCACTATTTCTTAGAAAGCACCACTTTTAAGACAAGTATCTACCAGTGAGTGCACTTTTTTGCCCACACATTTTAATTTAGTAGTTCCTCTCCCGTTGCTCTAAGGTTTTTAACATGCACATGCTACTGTATGGGGAAGAAAGATAAAAGCAAGCAGAACTGCAGTGGGAACTAAGCTTCCATTTGTTAGCTCTTAATTCAGCATGGCAAAGAATACCCATCTCATGTTACCCATCATATAATAGTATTTAACACTATAATCGCAATCCATTTGCTGTCCAAGGAAAAGTAGCGAACAAGGAAACAAAAACACCTGGAATCCATGTAGATGTGACACTTGTGGACAAGGTTTAGCAGTGGCTGTGCTGGGCTAATGGTTGAACTCAAAAATCTTAGAGGTCTTTTCCAACTTAAATAATTCTGTGACAGACATCAGAATACAGTGCTGGGTTGTATAGTTATTGGGGACCTAATATGTAGTCTCGGGTGCATGAATTGCATCTTTAATTTCACAGGGAAAAGACTGAGGCTCAAGTAAATATTTATCAGGGGTTTAAGCTGAGACCTTGATTAGTTAAAGTGGGAAATGAACTGATAGACATCCTTCTGTTCTGTGGTTTCTGTGTCACAGTGTGTTATGGTACACAGACAAAGAGTACACCTTTGCCTCATTACATAGCAGCTCCATTTTAGCTGAAATGCTCTAATTCTTTCAATAAAAGCTCAAAACGTGTTCACTGGCTGTTGGGTGTTACACTCTATAGGACTTACCTGGTTTTAACGCTTTCTGCAACGCTGTTAACATACTCAGCATCCACCTAAAGAAAGGAAGGGTGGGTTTCATTTCAAGTCACCCATTTTTGGTGTAAACAACATTTTGTAGGGAATATTTATATGCACACACTTCCTTTTTATTCTCTAATTCTTTTCCTTCCAAACAAACACGGTATGTTAGGGTAGTATTTCTATTAAACGCCAGTATGGGCTTTTCAAGCCAACTGAACTTTCAATGTAGTTGAACACAAAACTGAACTATCTTCAGCTGTGGTTTCTGCATTTTGGTTTTCACTGCTTTTGTAGGAGGTCAGGCCATTTTCTGCATAAAATTCTCTTCTACACCTTTCAGTTACACCAGAAAAGTGCAGTCATAAATGTCAGTAAAAAGAGCTGCTTCAGGTCAATTGTCCAAAAATCACACAAGAGACCAGAAAATATTGAGAAAAATCACCTAAGCAAAATATTCTAAAGCTAGCTGTACTTAAAGTTTTTATTTAGTTTCTTCTTACTATAACAAACTTAGGGGTATTTGTCTGGAAATTTTGAGGACATAGTTATTCATTACGGCTATTTCATAAAAATAACAGTTTCGGTGTGCAAAACACATACATTAAAGTGTGGAAAGTATTGTGGATGTGATTTTCAACACAAGACAATATCTGTTTTAGCAGTTCAGATTTTTTTAACTACACAAATAATTGTTACCAATAATTGTTAATATATAACCAAGACTTATATGTTAAATTTGTAATAGAGTAAATTTGTAATTTGTAAAAATGTTCAATAAGTAAAAACTATGTGAAGTGGTAAGTAAAGAACTGTGATAGGAAAAAAATACCCAGAACTTACAACTCGCTTTCAGTCAATAAGTTACTCTGATTTAACCCAGGATGTAAACATTTAACTTGATCTTTTGAGATTTTTTGGGGAAAAGGAAGGCGTAGATTCACTTTCCCTCCTCTGTAATAAAATGTTCTTATCACCTCTCACATCAGCACGCTCAACCTGCTCCAATTCTCTGCATGGCTGAAAAATGGAAGCTGTGAGAATGTGACTTTGGGGATGGGAGAAAGGGGAGAATAATTCTTACAATGGCACTTTAATCCCAAATTGGCTGATATGGACTATATTACTACAACCAGAGCTACTGTTTGTTTAATAAGTTCAGCTCCTGAAAATTTTGCTCAGGGGGAACTACTGCCAGTAAAGCTGGTCCTATATACTCATCCTTGTGACCCAAACAGAAAAGTGGGAGTCATGAGCTAACTCACTAAAGGGAACTACATTCTGTTTGACAGTATTACAGCTGCAAAAGCAATGACTGAACTGAAAAAAAGCAAACTGCAACTGTTAACGAATACATGTACGAATTTGATGCTGTTCATGGAAGGCCAAAGAAATACAAAGAATAAATATGCAGTCTGAATAATTGCACAGCCATTTTACCTGCAAGAAGCTATCTCTAGCTAATTCCCTCCTGTAGCTTTTTTCCTAATGTGATCAAGACACGTTGGAATGAGAAAAAAAAATCATCTATCCCTAATATTTTACCTTAAGCCCTGTTTACTTTCCCAAATATAGAACTGTTCAAGTCTCTGAACAGCTTTCTTCTGCACACAAAATGTGAAAACACATGCAGAAAGTTCCAACATGTACTTTGCAGGATCTATGATATCAAATCATCATATAAATGATCTGAATGTTTTGTTAGACTGAATAGGTTTACTTTCTTCAGGTTCTATGGAACTTTCCTGTGGAGGATTTACATGTCATTCTGAAAGCAGAATACCTTACTTTCAGACATAAATAATAAGTTCGTATAGTTTTATGGAAAAATCTGACTCAACAACTCTTTTTGTAAATGTAACATGACTTTTTACCCTCCAATCATCTGAGTTGCAGGGTTTTACCACGTATGAACACTAAGGCACCAGCTGCTCCACCGTCTCCTCCAGCCCTGAAGAAATCCCTCCCAAAGGCCTATTTAACAGTATTTTGCAGCCTCTCCCACATTATTACACTAAGACATAAATCTCCACATCATCTATCAGCACGCTGTGCCTTTGCATGCAAGCTTACCTCTGCCACAAAGATGATTATTATGCAGTCCTTCTTTTGCTCTTCAGAAAGTTCATACAGTAGCGACTGCAGTGTACTAAACAGGTAATTGTGCTTTTTCCTTTTCACAGTAGGAATACCCATCACCAGCGAGACTGCAAAGAGAGAAAGCCTCAAATCACGTAATTTTAAGTGTAGTAAAAGGAAAGGGAAATGACATTTTAATTTTGATGTGACCGTAAGACTTGGTGACAGTATTCCCTTGGCACTGTGACAGCATTTGCTTTACTCCCTGGAAGGAGAGGCACCTCCAGCCAAGTCCAGGTTACACACTCCCATGTCTGTGTTACGAGCACCAGCTCTACAGCGTGTAGACTATCAACATTTTAGAACCTGCAGATGCTTCCACCTCCGGCAAACACATAGGTGTCTGCTACTGAGTCTCAAGAGTGAGCATTGCAAAATAAGTGGTAATTCTTGCTTTGGATTTGGAGATCTAAGTAGTGAGGGTTAAACCACCACTGCTGTAGTGAACAGGCTCCTGCAGGAAGTGATTGCTGCGTATCTCAGAAGGAATCAAATTCAAACATCGTTCTGAGCAGTTTCACTGATATGAATCAATGGCTTTCACAGAATCAGCAATAAGAAAAAAGGAACTTAGGTATTATTGTTATTAAAAACAAAGACACTGAAATTGTCTCTGGCAAAGGCTCTACTAGTAGCAAAGCTATGCTGTACTACATCATTAGACTGTAAGCAGGATGTGTCTTTTGTCACTCATCTGGGCATGATCTATATCATGTGGCCAAACATAGCTCAGTAAACCTGTGGGATCTTAGTCCTTGCAGATAATTTCTAGTCACCAAAATCTGAGGAGGCTGGCAAGGAAGCCTTTTTGTGATTTTCACATACAAATTAAAAAAATAATAAAAAAAAAGAAACATGGAGCATTCTTTTATTAGACACTGATCTGTGGGCACTCCAGAGGGAACTACAACATTAAATTGATACAACTGATACAACTACACCTACTAATGAGAAGTCTGTAGAAAGTTATCCGCTGTCATAAGCATGGCCAGAGGTTTGGGGTTTTTTTTAGATGAATCAAAAGTGCTGCCAGTGTTCCTTTATATAAAATCACCCTAGAGAAAAGCCACAACGACAACAAAATACAAACCCCAGGAAAATGGTTCACTAGTTCCTTCTTTGCTTACTGCTTTTGGGTGTTCCTTTTACCTGTCACATGACAGTCAGGAAAAGATGTAACTTTATGGATTGTATTATAGTTCACTGAATTCATTCTGATTTCTGCAGGTGTCAGCTGATTTCTCATGTGGATGAAAAAGTTATATATATATATATATATACACAAAATACATGAAGATATATTAATATCCTTTAAACCATCACATCACCTTTCCATTTTCTTCTCACATTGGCAAATTGAGTGCATTATAAATTTTCCTTGGCTTCCTCATTCATAATAATTTTGTGGGGGGAAAAAATGTCAGCTAATGAATCTTAGCTATATGAATAAACCCAAAAATAATAGGTTTTCAATTACGACTATTTTTTGTTGATATTTGAAAGCATTTTTGGAACACTCTGAGGTAATAACTTTAAATACGGATAAACATGGTAAAAGTACCTTTGCCACCTCCATTAAAATTAATTCATCTTGGTGACATTATAAAGTTAAGGGAGAAAATCCACTCCAAACTTTTGAGAATGCTTCATTGCTAGAATGTAACAAAAAATACAAACCTACAGAAAATATAAGCCAAACTTTATTTCCTACCTCCAGTCCTCTGTTGCCCAAAAATGACATTTGGGAAAATTCCATCTTCATATTCTCGAAGGTGAGGTAGATAGTAGTGCATGTTTGTAAGATGCATGGGGAGTTTCCTCGGGAGGTTTAACACTTTCCACCTCGTATCATCTTAAAGAAACAACAAATCCACAGACACACATAAAATAAAAAGCCAGCAGTGAAGCCTTTTTTTTTCCCAGCTGTTTTGCTCAACTGAACGCTGGCAGATTACCACACACAAGGTTATTCAATCAGAACTGTTCCTCAAAAGTGATTAGATGTCATATATATTACATATATTAAACTGGGAATTGCCCAGTGCAACCCACTCCCACCTAGGTGATGTTGTAGAACTCCAAGTGTGAACTTCTTGGGAACGAAATCCACATTTCCCTGTGCCTAAACACTTGCAGGATCAATCCATCTTACAACACAATAAGCAGGTATTTTAAAAGCAGCAGTAAAAAAATTGTTTGGGGTTTTTTTTTACATAGTCAGCAAGCAATTTTTTGAATGAAAAGAAGCACAGATTCTGATTAATAACTTTCTTAATTACAGAATAAACTTAAATGCTTTCCCCCAAATGTAACACACGGTGGTTCCCAAGGCTCAAACAGAAGTTCTCAGGTTATAAAGAGTCCTATGGCAAAAAGGACAACCTTATGCAAGCCTGTAGTAGGCAGAGAAAAGTAGGGATTTTTCTTTTTCCCTTACTAGTTTAGAATAAAGATGAAAGCAACAGAAGGTTTATTGACTTGAATGGGAAATTACTTTTCCTAAAAAATGCATTTAAGATAATTTCTAAAATTTACCACCCTTCAAAGTTACAAAAACATCATTAGCTTTACTCACTCAGCTCAGACCAACAAAGTCAGTGGCTTACTGAATGGACAATATTTTTTCAACTTCCAAAAGATATTCCCACTGAAAATTAGGACTCGAGAGATTGTTGACCTACAGAAAAGAGTTTAAAAAACCCCCAAACAACTATACATACATACATATATATGACATCTGTGTATGAAAGAGACCCACAACTCCTTTCACTCTGTTTTGCCATTAAATACACTGGAGCTTTGCTGCACAGAAATTTTTCCATTTTTGTTGTACAATAAAACTTGGCTGGAATGGGAAGCAGGAGGGCAAGTAAAAACAAAAGGAAAATTATTCAGCAATTTTAAGAAATCTCTGCTTTAAATCCTGTGAACTGACAGCTTTAATACTTTCTGCTATTCAGCTGGCTCTAATAAGAATGAAGAGCAGAGGGAAGGGGAACTTCATCTCTCCTCTACTTGCCATTATGTGCTTTAGGCAGTATCTTTGCCTCCTGTATGTGGGGCCACTGGTGGCTGACAACGTGGCTCTATTCTAGAGCTTGTAAGGCCACAGTCCTGCCAACAGCCATTTGTTTATGCACATCTGAACAGTCCCACTGAGTTAACACTGAATAAACAGGCAAAAGTTGGCAGGGAAGAACAGGATAAGAAACAAATCTGGCCATACAAAGAAGAAATGCACCTTGTTCCTTCTTCCCCTGTAACAGTCCTGGTTAATTCCCTATTTTAATCTGATTACCAGCCCACAATGCAAACAAGGATTTTTAGATGGTGGTTTTCAGTGGCACCCAGACTCTTCCTTGAGGTTGTGAAATACCTCTACACAGATATGCCTGTTCCAGTTTCCCTTCTCTCCCCAGGGAAGTAGCTCGTCCAATGTGAACACGGGAGGAAGGCAGATCCTGCACAACTACATCCCTTATTTTAGGGGACAGAATAAAACTGTCAATCTACTGTATGCAACTAGATGTGCAGACAGATGGAGATGTACAACAGTGTGGAAGGCAGAGTAACTAAGAAGTTCAATTAAAGAATGGGAAGAAGCCAGATCACTAAACTTAACAAAAAAAAAAAAAAAATTAAAAAAAAAAAAGGCAGAGACATGCCCTCCCCCCCAAAATAAAAGTTTTAACTGGCATCATTTGCAAGCATTCACATTTTTCTTCTGATTATTAACTACTTGCAAGATGAATTCAAGCAGGAACACTCTTGGGCTGTATCTAGCCAGCAAGTCCTCACGGGGCTTCCCAACTCCTGGGTGTGTGCAGGCACCCAGCTCTGTGTGACCTGCCTGCTGCCACGAGACTGCACACCCACACAGGGACCTCGGTGCCCAGCCCCCCCAAAAAGTCACTCCACCTGCAAGGAGGGTGACCAGTACTGTGGAACATCTGAGGAGGTGCACCTGCCTTCCGGGTCAGGCACAGCCCTATATTTATCAGTGTATTGGCATAGTAAAAGCTGGTAAAAATAGCTTCTTCTGTGCTCTGTAGTTGGCAGCAAGGGAGGGACAAGCACTGTAAGAATCTCCATCAGCAATGTAAACTGCTCTGCCACTAGGACACCACTGCAGTGCAGTGTGTCCTCTTTTATTTAGCTCCTTATTTGCTCAATTACTAACCAATCATAAAATGCTATTTAAAGGGGTGGGGGGGCTACAGATTATTTCTCCACCCTTTTTTATTTTTCAAGTAGAAACTTCTACCTAATGCTAATGTAATCAAACCAATGATTTTTCTCCCCACACCAGTTACAAAGACGTGCACGCAAACCTGAACTGTTAACACGGTACAAACCTGTATGATTTGTTGTCAAGTTCATTCTTCTTGCAACTACACGTTTAATTTCATCTAGGGCACTGCTCAGTTCGTGTGACCTTTTCTTATTTTCCTTTTCAGCATACAGTAGTCTTTGCCGAAGTTCCAGAAACTGGCTTTCATACATGTCTAAGTCATTCCCTGCAGTAAGAACATAATTTCTTTTCAAAGAGGTGATTTATATGATGGAATAAAGCCAAAGAATAGGAGACGGTCCAGAAGATGACATGACCAGAAGGGTATAAACAATAATAAAGTTTATTCACGAGAAGAAGTCTGGAAGAGCGTTCAGAAGGTAGAGTTTAGGGAGCATGGCTGGAAAAAAGCTTTCAATTGAAGACAAATCCAAGAATATGAAATCCACAATAAGGAAAAAGTCAGTGAAAGTCCATAGTTGCAGGGGAAGGTGCTATCCAGTACAGCAAACAATGTTTTTCACCAAGGGACAAGTCTTGATAACCCTCTTCACATTGAAAAGTAGAGTCTTCATGACCCTCTTCACATTGAAGAGCATAATCATATAAAGGCTTGTCATTTGCATCAAACATTATTAAGACTAAAATAGAGGTATTTAGTCTTCATCTATGATTTAAGAAGTGTCTGGAGTACATTATATAACTATTAGTAAAGGTTATTTGAACTCCTGTATATATTTAGTCAGATAACAACTGAACCTGTGCTCAGGCATGAAGGATACTTTCACAATATAGAGCTCACCTTTGATTAAATACGATCACGGCAATATTGGGAACACCGTACTTGGTCACGGTTATCAGACACCTCTGCTGTTCTGCACAGTAAGATAATATTCTAAGATAATATCAATGTTATGTTTAAAGAAGATCTCCTTTCCTAAGAAGCAGGTGATGTCAGAACTTCTCAGTTATTACAAATGGTATGCAAGACTCATACTTGTCAGAGCATTCACTGCCTCAGTGTCATATGAACAAAGATTAAATTGAAAATATTAATAATTGTAAATTTAGCATTGATGAAGGAAGGGGAAAACTGGATTATTCCAGCTGCACGCAACAAGGAAGTTCTATTTTATTGAAGTATACTTCCCTAAAAAAAAGGAATAGGTGAATAAGTTAAAAAAATAAACAAATGGAAGGTCAAAACAGGTTAAGTGCCTATCTTTAAGCAATTTAAAATGGATTAAACCAGATTTCCAATAGAAATGTCTCATGAGGCATCAGGCTACAGGGCTAGAACCCCAAAGAAGCTAAATGATTGGAACAACTAAGGAAGATTCCTTTCATCAGCTACTATATAGGAATGCACTTTACTGTTTATGCTTTTCTTTGGCAGCTGTGTTTCCAATGCCATAATCCAACCTTTAGCTTTTTTTTGCTTTAGAAAATATATGGATAAAATTAAAACAGAAGGTTTAAGCTGATTTAGGTGACTGACAGATATTCATTATACTGTTTTCATAACAAGAAAGTGATTCCAGATAGAACATGAATACATATAAACATCGTGGAGATTTATCCTGCAATTCCAAGACAAATTCAAAGGTGTAAACTGGATACAGTAATGAATGTGCATTTTTATTTAATTTCCAATTGCCTTTATTAGGAGTTACATAGCATTGAACACCAAGAAAAAGCAGCTTAACTTGCAGTAAAGTTCCACGTGTTCCTAGGAAGACGCAAACAACAAAGAGCTTGCCCACATTAGGATAAATACTTGCAATTACAGGATACAACTTACTGCTTTGAAAATGGAATTGATTTTTTTTTTTTAATGGAGGTGTTCTATAATTAAATGCTGGAAAGTGTTGTTCCATTGACATTTCCAGTGCTGTGATAGCATAAGATTTTGCTACACCAAATTAAAATTCCCCTCAGTACAACTGCATTATGGAAGGAATCAGTAAGGAAATTGCAGATGAATTGTAACATCATAGTCCCTCTTCAGAGTTCTTTTGCTGTGCTGTGTCAGTGTGACTCGAATCCACAGGTATCACTGCCGTGTTGACATTTTGGCAAGCACCAAGTAATTGTAGTTTTATTTGCTTACTTACAGGTGAGCCTACCAAAACATCCTAGGTGCCTCTGGCAAATAAAAGGTCAATACTCAACTATCACTGAGTGCACGCAGAGAAACTGGCATTTGTAATCAGGCCAGAAAATGATATTTTTCAGTTTTTCAGAACTGGAGCCTCTGTTCAGTTAGGAGAGCCAAATTCTTAGTAATCGGTTATCTCACTTGATTGTGAGAGCTGAGGAAGCAAGGGTTTGACAAAGGCAACATAATGTTCACTGACCCTTAGCAAAAGATGAATTTCTTATAACACTATACAGGCTGAAATAGAACACAAAATGTTCTAAGTGTTACTAGAGCACATGTAAATGAGCAATATTAACTCTTACTGAAACCCTTGGCAAATATATGTGTTTGGAAAGCAATATGAAGATAAATACCCTAAATATTTGAACAGTCATTAAGTTTAAAATAATTTTTGTGTGTGAGTTTAAAATGTTACTCTTTTCTACATAGAACTAAAACAGCTGCTTGCAAGAGACTGCCTAGAAAGACACAGGGTGTTTTTACAAATACAGGGCTCTCTCACAGGCATGGCAAGGGAGGAGCAGTTTTGGGCATGTCATGAAACGCTCTGTGCCCAGCAATAGCCTGACTTGGCAATGCCTTGTCTACCAATGGTTCTGTCAGAAATTAGGAATGTCAGAATAAAAGCAGAAAATAGCAAGATGAGGACCTCTGGCAAAAACACAAAAAGAAAATGAAGGTAAAGGCTTCTTCTCCCCTTGGTGAGCTGAAGATGAATTACTCTGCTGGGCTAAGAGCAGTTCACTAAATTTCCCTACTAGGAAATGTCAATGGGGTTACGCTGGCTACAAGCCATGAGAGCAGAAAATAGACCCAGCCACCAGCAGACACAGTGATAGCACTCAAAGCTTTTGCGATGGATTTTCAGCTCTACTGTAGTGTTTCCTCTGACTGTTAACTACACATTGTCATATATATACTTGTGCCTACTATAACGCTCAGACAGCAACACTCAAAATGGTTTTAAATGCAATCTTGTGTCATCTCCTAATAGATATATATATATATATTTTCTGCACTGGAGATTGAAACTGTTTAGAAACAATACTAATTTCTAAAGCAAATATTCACTCTAAAAGCCAACCGATTATTTATCTTTGCTCCACATACACACACTTCCTCTATTATTAAATGCTTCCAATTTCATTAATGATTTCTGGCAATATCGAAGAGCTGTGGAACAATTCATAACTATCTCCTCCTAGCATTCAAAGAGAAAATAAAATAAAAAGAAAACTGGGAGTGGCAGAAAGAAGGGGAATAAACACTTCAAAGCCTAGCAGTGAATCTTGCCCCTATTTCTTGATTACACGCTACACTGCTCATCATATCTAAAGACTCTTTCTTTTAGAAACTGAATTTTGGTTAATGGCCTCCTTAAAAGAAAATTATATAAGCACACTAACTGCAAAAGATCTTGTCATGCCCTGTGCTTGGACCCACTGCTCGTTGTTCAGGCTAATGAAGCATATTAAACCATTGAGGTTTAATTGCACTAATAACTGCCAGTTTATTCTCTCCTCCTAACTGATCTAAAATGGAGAGACCTTTCTGAATCTTGTTACATGCTTTGGAAGCTCAGGTTTACTTCTCTCAGAGAAAGGAAAGAAAAAGATTTCCCCAAACAATGCCTCTGTCTTAGGTCAGAACAGCCAGTTCTTATGCAAACACTTAAATTCAACACTGTGCATTATCTTCAAATATTTTCTTTATAGCCTTACAGCATAGTATTATTTGTGTCTTCCAAGATCTTAGGGACAGCCAAGAAAAACTACCACAAATTCAGAAGCTGCTTCGCCTGCACTGGGTACATTCACCTATTACATTTAATGTCCATCATAACTGGGATAGCTTCAGTGGCTGAGCTTTAGGCATAGGACAGAGTATGTCAGAATGCACACAATAAGTTTTCAGGAGTCTCTGAAGTCAGTCAGTGCTCAGGTTGGTTTATTTTACACAGCTGGAAGGGGAAAGTCAAGTGAGCAGGTTAAGAGCTTCTAAGTGTTTCCACTCATGTGTCCTGTCCATGCTCTGGTGGCAACTGGGCTGCAGGACCTATTGCCATGGCAGAGGGCAGAGGCCACAAGCAGGAGGAGAAGGATTCATTTCAGCCACATCCAATTATCTAATGAACATGGACTAACTATTGGGTTTGGCACAGAATACTTCTTACTGAACCATTTACATACAGTATTTAACCAAAAGTAGCCTAGCAACAAGCAAACTTGTGTCAAAGAAAATACAACTTAAGCTCTAAAAATATTTTCCTAGATGTTGGTAAACAATCCTCATTTGAGATCCATGTCTTTTCCTATATTAGACTGTAGTGAAAAGTGATCTTAAAATGTTCTGTCAGAACATCACCATATAGGAAAGCAGTAATATTAAAAAGGGGGGAAAACAGAGAAACTGAATGGATATTGCATGGTGTTTGCCCATAATTGGTATACTCTGGTTTTAAGGTAAAACTTATTCACTTCAAGCAATGGCTATTGCTTTCTTCTGGTTAGTATTTTAAATATTTTTACTTCACTGCCTGATGTAGCAACAATTATTCAATTATACACACATTCAATTAAATGCCTAGCCACTAACTAAAGTATTTCTGGATAAAACTGTGTTCCCTCAAGACTCAGTGTACAACACTGGGAAAGCATGAAGGTCCTATGTTTACACTTGTTTAAGTACAGGTTCTGATGAGACATTGTACAGCAAACGCAGAATGGTCTGAAATGCTCCCATATCTCTGTATGAACACCAAGAGTAACTGTCCTCATTTTATTATCACAGGGTTTATGACTCAGTTCCTCTATTCCTTAGGCACTGCCCTGCCTGAAGGAACTGCAAGAAGCAGTAGACTGTTCAGTAAATTATACATTTAGAAGCCACTTAAACTACACAGCTTTTCCAAGTCTTGGATATGAATTTTGATAAAAAATGTTGAAGCAGCAAATACTAAGTTTTAAGTCCCATTTGAGGTTCTTTTATGTTGGGAGGTTTTTAATGCCTAAATGCAGAACTATGCAAAGAAACTGAATAAGCAATCAATGGACTGGAAAAACTGTTCCCTTCTCACACTGTGCTTTTCAGCCACATCCTCACTGCATGTTGGGGCAAAACCTGCATGTGCAATCACCTCTGTACGCTCTCAGTGCCACTGGAAGGAAACGTACACATAAAGGGAAGATGGAGCCTACCACTCAGCTGGGGCAACTGGGAAAAATGGTGGTTAAACACAGACTAGCAGCCCTGGAGAAGGCAGGAAAATTGGCTTCCACACGTTCAGAAATCTGGATAAGCTGTACTGGCTGAAATGAGAACGGTGTAATTCAAGACTCCTTATCAAATCTGCCAATACGCCCCTGTCTAACTGAAGATTTGAGCCAGAGTGTGCCAGTTGGATCCGGACAGGAAAGCTGCAAAGAACTGCATCACAAATGACTTGCACTTGACTGCACAGCAGGAGCAGGGGTTGGCCAGCTGAAACAAAGCATCACTCCACGGGCAAAGGAGTATTGGAAATAAATGTGTAATCAGCTGTTTGGGCTGGCATGTACAGTACTATATTTCAACTTAAAAAAGAACTCCTTTTATCAGAAATACGTGTTTAGCATTTTGTACACCTTTACCTGATGAAAAGTTTTGTGAAACAAAGAAAAAATGTCTATGTTGAACAATTTGATCATCCTTAAATATACTTCTGTGAATGCAATCATGTATGAACACTTTCTCTCTTGTTCACCCCACCTAAAAGGAACAACTGAAGAAATTCAGGTTGCACAGTGTTTGACTCAATATGTGTATGTTAACATGCCTAGGTCCTTATGACATCATATTTCTCCTAAATTCCAGCCAAAGCTTACTTTTAATTTACTTAAAGTATCCCACAAATTCAGGTGAACAGAATGGCAACAAGTTACAAATCAATTCAGAGACCTAATCTTGTAACCTTTGAAACCAATATGAATACCCAGTGCCATGTGAGATGATTTACCTCATTGCTGTGTTTTACAAAAATTTCACTGTCATTTAGCAGACACCAACGTTTCTTTTATTTGGGAATGCTGTTTCCTCTGAAGAAACTTTATGTAAGTTCATAATGAGTTTATTATGAGTTTTTGCCTTCTGTTTTTGCATCTACTGTTTTTCAAGTGGGGGAAAAATTTGCTACCTCCTTACACTTACCTTTTAAATGGATAAATGGATTATATGGAAAACACAACATATACTGTAAGTTGTACACTGCTTGTCGTAACTATAAATCTATACGAAGAGTGTTTCTATTAGAGCAAATAATTTTGGTCAGGTGAGTTAACAGGTGGATTGTAACTGAGTTTCACAACAAGTAGAAACATCTACATCATCCTTTTCTATCCCTAGATACAAACTGTTTGCCTCAGACAGGTTTTGCCTGGGACCTGGGGAGGGACTAAAGAGCTCACGGCAAAACCATGCAGAACGTGGAACAGGTACTGCTGCAGCAGCCCAGCTGGTTACTCGCTAATAGCAGCCTGTGTTCGCAATCACTCTAGAGGACGCTGAAGGAATCACCATACCACTTTAGACACAGTATTATGTTTTGCTGAAGATTTGGTCATTGCCTTCATAATTATTTTTATATCCTTTTATTTTTATTCCAGCCACAAAAATATCAGCATATTTAATATGAAATCTCTGCTTATATTTATAAAGCAATGGAAAAAGTTACTATAAAAACATCTTTGTAAGGATATTTAAAATACATACAGTATAATCCACAATAGCTGAAGTCTAGTGACTTTGGTAGATTCTGATTTTTCATTTTCAAGTGAATGAGTGAGGCAGGGCATCTTCCCTGTTACACCAGTTTGAGTTACCCACACTCAAGTTTAGTCTCACAGCTCCAAGTCAACATTCAGGCTGTACGTAACATTCAGAAGCAGCACCAAATAGTGAATTATTTACCTTTGCCATTGACAGCAAACACATTTCAACCCAAATCTCTCAAACTACCTTCAGTATTAAGCGTTTAAAGGCCACTGGCATCAGGTATTGATGTTTCATTTGCACAGAATTTGGGACAGACCCAATATCAGATTTACACTTCAAACTAATATTCAAAGGCTGAAAGGCTCTGAGACTGCAGACAAACGGAACAACATTTTACAGGGCTATTATGTACTTTTTGTACTATGCAAGTACTCAAACCCACTAGTTTTGAGCTCAGCTGCCCTGTCGTAGTTGTCCAACAAAGATTATTTGCTGTCCCAACATCATTACAATCCAAGAAACAACTAACTAGATAAAAACGTGAGGGAATACTACAGACTACTGCTGCTTAGTGTGGTAGACTGTAATCAAAAATCAAGAGCAGCCTAAACATTTCAGT
Source organism: Sclerurus mexicanus (assembly GCA_013396755.1). Taxonomy (NCBI): domain Eukaryota; kingdom Metazoa; phylum Chordata; class Aves; order Passeriformes; family Furnariidae; genus Sclerurus; species Sclerurus mexicanus. Next base: position 102,721 of record VWZF01002624.1, read on the forward strand.
GGGCAAAGCAGAGATGGAAACTGAAGTAAGAGGAGATTTAAAAAATGTGTAGAAGTAAACATGCCAGAAAACAACATCTGACAAATGAGAGAAAGAGATGGGAGCTGACAAGCTGTGATGGTACTTGACCTGTCAGTAACAGGTGAGCTAAGAGAAAAGGGTATTGAAAAGAAAACACACATTGCAGTTCGAGATGCACCAAAAGTGGGAACTCCTGTAGTGCTCTAAGCACAGCAATGGAGAGCGAGTTCAGCAGCACAGAAGGGAAGAACAGAGGTTTCACAACATCTAAGCATCTAAACAAATACCTTGTGAAAACAATAGAGCATTAGTTGGTTTGCTCCCAGTGCTCCTCTCTCTGTGGAAAAAGGTAACAACATATAGCTGGCTGTTCTTGGGGTTTACAGGATGGCTAAAAGGCTTCAGTCTTCTAATAGCCCTTGGGAACAAAGACTATTCTTTCGAGTGAAGTAAATGTAATACAAAGTCATTCACCACGTGTTGTTACCTCCTCCTTTAGTTACTAATATTAACTATTTTATTTACACATTTCTGAGTAAGTTTAAAAGAGAAGAGGACTCTGAACACTAAATATTCATACTTGCAATGGCTGGAAGTTTGCTAAGAAAACAGGAGCTAACAATACTAGTAATTAGGAAAATTATACCATCTGAAAGGAACTAGTTACTCAGTTTACTGTGGAGGAGGAGGAAAATGTAGAAAGAGAAAAGTTGAGACAAGACATATACACCACAACACACATTATTGATCCTCCCCCAAACAAACAAGCAAACAAAAAACCCACAAAGAAACAAAGCAAAGCAACCCAGCATGAAATACCATCAAAGAAAGACCAAATAGAAAAGTAAAATGCAAATGTAATGTCAGTTGTGAGGAGACACAAAACACAAGTCCCAAGATAACATGATGGTAACTGCAGATTGGACGAATGCTTTCTTTCAGACATCTCTTGGATCTTAGTTTCTTAAGACACACCCTGCTTTTACTTCATTTCTCCATCCCCACTCCCACTAACAAAAACATGAAGTGTTGTAAGATAAACAACCACACAGTTGACATGAAATGCTAAAAGGCAGGACCGGCAATGTCTCCACTGTATTCAGTGGTGGGGCCAAGATCTCTACTGCCATTTCCATTTGTTACAGGAACAACTACTATAAACAAACAAACAGCAAGCTGAAGTTCTGTGTTCGTCCCAGAAATTAGGAATTGGTTTATTCAAATTCTTCTGCATCTATAAAAGCAGATCTCTTGTAAAGGTATATATATAGGAAGCACTTAAAGATCCACTCTCTCTTCCTAACCCCAAACCAAGCACCTCCTCACCCATAACAAGCCATGTCTGCAAAGCCTTTGTGGAGAGACTTTCTCATTTATTGCTGGAAAATACCATCACTTTTATCTTTCCTATGTTAGCTCAGAGAATCTTAGACATGGCCTTCGATAGATCAATCTGGCATGTGCCACCCACATAACCTATTAAAGAGACACTGTGTCATCATTTTAAAGCAGATAAATAAAATATAAAAAGCCAGGTATTTTTCTCTGGAATGCTGGAAACATACACATGGAAAAGTGACTGTACATGAGGCAAAAGTGGATAATGCTATTTTGTTGTCCCCAATTAAAATCAAAACCACTTAAAAAGCGACCGCCACAGCAAACACCTTTAAGACTTTTCTTTCCATCTTAACGCAAGGCGCTTGTCAGAAAAACAGGGGAAAAAAAAAGATTTAGGGAAAAAAGTTTAAAAAGTTAAAATGAAACTTTTATTATTCCCTAAATTTAGGGGGTTCGCACGTACCACCCAAGGATCCAACCCTGTGAGCTGTTAGGCAAGCTCGCACCCGGTGGCTGCGGGGAGCACCGAGCCCCGCACCCTCCAGCCGAGCCTCCTCAAGCGGAGCCGCCCCTGGCGCAGCCCCCGCTCCGGGCCAGGAGGGTCCCCTCCTTTCCTCGGGCTGCGGGACCGGACGGGGCGACCCCGACGCCTCCCACGCCG
>VWZF01002624.1:112929-175607 GCA_013396755.1 Sclerurus mexicanus
TAAAAGGGATGCAAAATTTTATAATACTTGTATACTGCAAGAACACATTGTCAATTATTTAAAACGATTCAATTTGACTGTGACATGTACTTTTTTTTTTGTATTGCAGAGCATTCACTGGAGTCATCAAAGAATAAGGTAGGAGATACTAGGGAGGAAACTGTAGTTTCTTTTTGTTTCAGAGGCAGATCCCAGAAAAGAAAATATGCATTTACTTTTTCTGAGTGGAAAACTGTAAAGGAATAAAAGGCAGACAGGAGAGAACAGTGTTTTGGGTTCTGTATGCTAGGGTTAGTTGAGATTTCTCAAAAATAGCCCCATGTCCCTTCTAATGTTGGTTTTCATTGAAACCTCAGCTTCATTAGCTCTATGTCCCCTTATTCTGAAGCATTATTTCCTTGGCTGCATTTGTTTCAATTGGATTAGGAAGAACATGTTTCAGTTCAGCAGTTGAAAGCAAACAAGAACCTAGACTAAGCAATTTTCTGGCTTTTTATTTATTCTTTATGGAATTCCTGGATCAATGTTGTTTACAGTCTGATAAAGTTACAAATTCTGCTTTTATGTAATTATTGCAAGTCTATTATATGTGATTTGAGCTAATTTACTGTAAACAATTGCAGTAAATTGATTCTTCTCCTTTTATAATAAATAATACATGGCAGGTATATAGAAGCTGAGAAATAATATTAAAGTGAGATGATTTCTGCATTCCTTGTCAAGTTGTTTACTGTGTTAAATTCCTAGGTTTTAAGAAATGCTGTACATGTTGAAGAAGCTGAAGTGGAGAAGTGTGTCAGAGATGTAATGAAAGAAAAGAAAATTGAACAGAGGGATACAGGGTATGTTTGGAAACCAAATATAAGTTCTTCATGGCAGATAACTCTCACTTAGCATGTTCTTGCAGTTGCTTAATCTTATGCAATATTTAGGCCATTCAACACAACTATTTAGAATGAAATTAGAAAATAAGGTGTGGTTATGTCCTTACCAGTTCTAGAAAATAAATTGCAAAATTTTAACTGACATGGATTTGGGATTACTGCATCTCTATTTTGCAAGTCCCTTCAGTTACTCCATATTTTTAACTAATATGATCATTGCATAGATTGATTACAAGAGGTGTGTAATTGCTTAGATGTATTTGAGAGAGCATAGTGATGCCCGGTTAATGTTTGCATACATTTGCGTAAGGAATTAGCAAATGAGAGGGAAAATAGTGAATACTCAAAATTTTAGAGTTTAATGAAATGATTCTTTGAAAGTTTGACTTTAAGACTTACAAAAAGTTTAGGGTAGGTGAAGGTACAAGGGTCAGGATGATATATGTAGTTTTCTTGTGTCATAGCAGATTTTAGCTAAGTTATTCTTTTTTTCTTCAATAATTCAAGCTAATACAGCCTGACTGCAGGACAGGATTTGACTAGAGGTTTTTTAACTAGGTGAGATCCATGTGGGAGTGTACTTAATGAAGGTGCTGCAGTTGGAAACCTAAAGGAAAGCACTTCCTAATTCTATTGTTTACTTTGCGTGAACATAAGAAAGGTCTTATCTGGTAGTTCAAGCAGGAATTTATGGCTAATTAGGCCTGTTTAATGGCTTCTGTGTGGTGTTTTGTTATTATTTCAGGTTTAAGGAAAATCTGCATCTATCCTTACTGCAGATATCAGGTTATAAAAAGCTGTATTTGAATGTGGAAAATCTAAGGAAGGTCCCATATGATTCAGAAAATGAAGAACACGAGGAACAGTTAATTGAGGTGAAATAATTTTTTACATATGAGGGCTGTTTGGTTTTTTTTCCCCCCCCCTCCAAGTCCAACACCTTGACTGAACTTGTTGGTAGTACTCTTAGCAGCTGGCCTGTTTGAAGCTCTTCTCTCTTTATAAACTGCTAAGCCATTACAGAAGTGACACATTAAAATACAACTTCAAAGCAAAACAGATTATTAGAGTTACTTGTGCTGGAATTATTTTGTGTGAAATCAGACAACAGCAACATGTAAGTAGCAAAATAGGTTTGTAATGGATCACTGAAGGATTGCTACTAGAAAGATACTTACCCTTATCCACATGTGTAACTTTGTTAATCAATAATTAATGAATTAAAAAGGAAGACACTGGTGTTTTCTTTTTGCTGCATCCCAGTCAACCTCAAAGGTGATAGTTTAATGCTGGAAGATAAAAACTATCAGTAATGTATTTTATGTAACAATAATACCAACCAATACAATACTGCTTGAGGCTTTTAAAAATAACTTCTGCAAATATATTAGCATGTCATTTTCTTAGCACTTCGTAATTATCTCAACTTGCTGTGCGAGCCCCAACACTGACACATTAAGTAAGTATTCACTGAGAATTCGTGTTTCAGTTTATAGCTGTCCTATCACAATGATGCATAAGTTAATTTCTGAGGTCTAACTTAGTATTGTCATGGTGTCTTTGTGAAGGGAAATTATCCCATTTAGTGTGAAATGCAGTAATTTTCATAATTTCTGAAGTAAGCCATTGTGGCATGACTCCAGATTGGCACTAACGGAAAAGAACGGCATGCAGATTGTATCCTGTTCCTTGGTGAAGGGTTTCTAACATGCAGCAGCAAGTGTTCTGAATTATGTGACTTGGAATGCTCTAGCAGCTGTGTGTAACATGGAAGCATATTTGTGCAGCTCTGGAATTTGCTGATGCCTCATGAGAACCTGAAGGCCAGAATCAGCAAGCAGTGGTGTGACATCGGCTTCCAAGGGGATGATCCCAAAACAGACTTCAGAGGAATGGGTCTGCTGGGGTTAGTGAATCTGGTGTAAGTGAAAAGAAGGGTTTAATTTCTTTCATAACTAATTTTCAGTATCGATGTATTTTCTCTAGTTAGTGCTGTTTCTAATAAAAAACGAATAGAAGCAGATAGAAACCATTATGTTGTAATTTAGCCAACATTTCTAGCAACTGCACATCTGTAAACATGTGGTTGGGTAAAATCCAAGTGAGGGAAGGGGCAGAAATTTGTCCAAGACACCTTTTTGGGTTTTTTTTGCTGTCATATGATAGATTTGGTTGTAACTAACTTGACAGAAGTTTTAACAACTCATGAATTACTTCTCTGTCTTCCATTACAATAATTGTACATGTCTTTGTTAAGCTAATTTGTGGACTAGGGTGAACTTCATACTTGATATTCAGATCACAATGATTTTTTTTACACACTATTCATGTTGAATATAACTTAATTTGCTGCGTTTTTGTGCCAATTTTCCATATTAGCATTAGTTTAGAGCCACATATTTTAATGTTGAACACAGTAATTTTTTTATATGAACTGAAAGCAATGGAATATCCTGTTTTACACTGACAGGTATTTTAGTAAGCATTACACCAACGAAGCTCGGCAGATCCTTTCTCGTTCAAATCACCCAAAGCTGGGGTAAGTCACTATATGATTTTTTTTCTGGCTTGTTCTGTGTAAGAGATCACATGAAGACTGCCGAGTGTGTGTCCAGAAAATTAAGAGGAAAATATTTGTGGGGTTTTTTCCATTAAAGAATGACAAAAGAGCCAAACTAGAAAGGTGTGAGAAACTGAACACAGAAATCAATTTTGGGCTGGGAACTATGTGCAGCTTTTTTTTTTTCCCCAGAATCGATTTGTTGGGATGAAAGTATTGCAAGATACTGCCTTTGGTTAATACAATGAATGCCTTTAACATCATAATTAGCTTTATTTTTAATAGGCTTAGATTAGATTTAGAAATTAATACTTATTTTTTGCTTTTTTTACTGTTCCTGTGTTGGGATGGTATAGATTATCTCTTAAGGTCCTTTTTTTTTGCTAAGCTTCTGTACTGTAGTAAGTATATCCAAACAGATGTTTTGTTCTTGTTCAACTTTAACTTTGTTTTCAAAAACTTTGCATATTTTACCATTTAGCTGATTTTACAGTCAGATAAAATAATCTGATCCATCTAGTCTCCAGTTAACTCAGTGACCTACCAAGAACAGGAGTTCTTCATTACCTTGATTGTAAATAACATTACCTGTGCAACTAGGTTCTGAATAGGATATCTGAGACTTTTTGCTCAATTAAATAACCATATAACTGACACAAATTTGCTAATTTTTATTTTTCCTTCCTCCACAAACACTTCACTGTTCTTTAAGAATTTCTCTTGTGGTGCTGCTTATACCATGCAACAGAAAAAGAGATTTTTTTTTTTCAGCTTGAAGAGCAGGTTGCAATACATTGATACTGTAACAAGGTTTTTGGCATCCAATTTTTAATATTCCAGCAAATCTAAGAATTTAAAATGAGCAAATTGAGATCGGTGTTGATGGCCTTACCATCTCAGTATTGCCCAATGGAAGCATTTGCCATACTATTCTACAGAAAACTGTTTTAAGTAACTTTTACATGGTTGGATGCACATGGGAATGGTCAGTAGGCTGGACTCAGCTTGTCAACGAGTATCACAGGAAAAATTGACTCTTCCAGCTATGCTAAAGCAGACCGGTTCAGGGGAGCTTTAAGACTTAAATCCATCAGGTAAAATGAGCCCCATGCTTTGTGTTGCAGATACTCTTATGCAATAGTTGGGATCAATCTCACAGAAATGGCATACAGCTTGCTCAAGAACGGTGCTTTAAAGTCTCATCTGTACAACATGGTCTCTGGATTGCCACAGATGGAGCACTTCCATCAGTTTTACTGTAAGTATCTGCAGCTTCTTTAGTACAGACTACAGAGGGGAGGCCTACAACATGGAGTTTAGGGGTTTTGGAGTGTGCTTCCACTCTTTTCTTATTAGCCAGAGCAGGCTGTTTGTCTTCTTGATCAGGTGTTGGAAATGCATCTGTTGCTTAAACACTGTACTCCAGAAATGTACATTTAAGGGATAATTTGTGCAGCTTTCTAGATATTAGGGACTGCAGTCTGAAAACACAGTATTTGCAGATTTGGGACTCTTATTCATTATTACAGCATCCTAAAGCTTACTGTAGCTCAGGATGGGACCATCCTTGTTTTAAGGGATTGAAGAATGTCTAAGTTATCATTCTAGGACTAGCTAGATCAAGGCAGGCAATTTTGGAGGTAATTTTTGCAGATCTGTATTTTATTTTCTTCACAGGTTATTTAGTTTATGAGTTTGACAAGTTCTGGTTTGAAGAAGAACCAGAAAGCATTATGCACTTCAACCAGTACAGAGAGAAATTCCATGAAAAAATTAAGGGACTTCTACTGGATTGCAGTGTGGTACTGACCTTAGAAGATACAAAGAAACCTTGACTCCTCTGCAGAATATGAGATTCTGTTCTATGAGTCTTTTGTGTTTCACCGAAAACTGGTTTAGAACTTTTTTTTTTACATTAAAAACAAAAAAAGCAAAATTCAGTTAAGAAAGCTTGTACAATCAACCTCTGTTTACAGGTATTTATATGCTATTCTCCAAAGGGCAGCTTTTTAAGAAGAAAGTTAAACAAAAACCAGCCAACAAACCAACACAAAAAACAACCCACAAATGTCACGAGCCTCTGGATCACTTGCTTTCACATTTTCTTTTATACTTCTTGGTGCAGGGACATGAAGCAGGTATTTATGCTGCATCATGTTTTCTATGAATAGGTTTGACAGTTAATTGTCTTTTAAAAGACACTTTAAGATCAACTTTTCAACTTTGAACTTAAATTGCAAGTTGTTAACTTAGTAGTTGAAGTTATATTCCGTTTTTAGTTGAAATTACTCTAGATTTAGACTTCTTGTGTTCTTGTTCCATTACATGTAGTTGATCATTCACTCATTGATGTTAAATTTCTTTGTAATTAAGAGGTCTGTAAAGACAGTATTACTCATTTAGAATTTTGGAGAAGAGGCTTAGTCCATCACCATACTGATGTACTTACTAGAAGTTACTTCTGGCTAAGGAAGTTTTTTATCTATGAATTTGTACCAGCCACTTCCTATGCTTGGAAGAAGTTTAGTTTGCAAAACAAAGAAAAAGAACCATAAGTCATCAACATGAGGATAAGATTCTCAGGCTAAAGCTACTCTTTCTAAAAGTACTCCCACTGTAAAAATTTTCAATTCTTTATAATCTGACTTCAGATGCTCAGGATGATTGACTTCGTTGTCAGCCCTTTCTTCTAGCAGCTAATGGGGTATTCTTAGTGGGAAGTACAAGAGATCTAGTTTAGCCCTTTTATAAAGTTTAAAGAAAAGCCTTTATTGCAGCTGCAATCTTTATTTTGTGAAATTAAATTCATATCTGAGTACAAGTCTCTAACAAAGATGTGTTTTCCATGAAAGGGATGCAGCTTTGATGTGTTCCTTATTCTTGCCATCCTCAGACAATCTAGTCCATAGGACTTCATGTCGATATTGTGACTAATTATTGCTTAGAGCAACTTTAAATGGATTTGGCATGACCATCACTTAATTTTCTAAGAACTACTATTAAATAAGTGCCTTCTGCTTTTTTCAATCAGTTTTTTATTTTGATTCTGTAACCAGATCACAGCCTTAGAAACTTACTTGAGAAAGATTCTTTCAACATCTACCTAAGTAGCTCACAGTGGCACAAAATTTGTACACTAATACAAGCTTTCATTACTTTTTTTTTTTCCCAATCATCTCAGGTAAATTAGTTCTAGTCAATGACTAGTCATGAAGAGATTCTTGAAGAATACAGGCATTGAACATGAAAAGAAAAAAAAAGGAGACAATTCCCTTTTTCTAATGAGTATTGTTACACGACATAAGTATGAAATATAATATTAAATATTGCTTCTCTTGGACATCATCAAAACCCAACTGGACATGGGCCTAAGCAGCCTACTCTGAGGGACCCTGCTTTGGGCAGGAGATTGGACTTGGTGATCTCCAGAGGTGCCTTCCCACCTCAGCAATTCTGTGAGTCTGTATTGTGTAACTAGTGACTTGTTGCACTGCATCCACCCACGTGCTCTTGATCCTTTAAATGTTGGTCATCTCTTGCTTGTGGGAAAGCTCTTGATTGGGGTAGACAGTACATGTGTAGGAGGTAACACAGTTCTGTTCTCTTTTTATGGCAGTGTAGGTATAGATGAGAGTCAAACAAGTGTAAAGTGTGCAGGGTGGAGAAGGGCTCATCTCACCTGTGTTGGGTTGGATGCTGTTCCACTGGAAAAAAAAATAAAAGTGAAGCACTGTGAAGATGTCCATAGGCAGAGTATTAATGGTTATGCCCTGGCTTGCAAACTGAACAGTTAAACTGACTCGATTAGATACAAAACTGGCCATGGGAAGCCTAGTTCTTTTGCTATTTGGAGGTATTAGATCCTATAATTCTCACGAGTGAAAAGCTGAGATCCTGTGGAGAGCATTCTGGGATTCAGGTCCTGCAGTGAAGCTCTGTTTCTCTGACCCTTGTAAACACTGAACATGCTTAAAATTGGAGGAAGGAAGTGGAACGTGGACTCCTTCCCAGTGTACTTTCTGGCCCCAGCTTCTGTTGAGTTTGTCTTCATTAATAACTTTTGCTACTGCTTGTAGATCTTCTTTGCAAGCAACATGAGACTTTGAATTTCAGAAGTGACCCCACTGCGTTTAGCACCAGCAGGAAAGGAGATCCTGTTCTTTATTTTCATCTACTCTTTCTAGCTAGTAACAAAATTGCTTGAGCAACCTCTCTAGACACTTCCCTGAGCTAGGTGTGCAAGCTCTATATTTTTTTTGGCAATAGTTGCAAAAATAATCTACACCCTTGTCCTTACAGCACTGAAACTTTAACTGGGCTCCTTGTTCACTGGAAGGCTGATATTTAACTACTGCCAATGCTTCTAAAGCCCAGCCATCATATTTCAGATTCCCTGTCATGTAGCTGAGATGTTTTAGCATAGAATATAGATTGAGCTTGATGCATCTTTGTTAGCTTTTTTTCTTTTTAAATCAATGGATGATCTGGGACTACACTCTGGCAGTAGACAAGGGGAAAAAGTATACCCAACCATCATCACGAGTGAGACATAAGGGAATACACTAGTTTGCATGTTGTAATTAAGGTGAATGTTTGTTAGGCTCCAGTACGCCTTTTCCCAGTAAAGAGTTAGAATTTGCATGTAGTTTTGTACGATCAACAAGCCCAGTAATTCTGTCTAGGAGTCACTCACTGTATGTAGACTTGTACTGCGTGTCCCAGTTTGCACCAGTGGTAGGCTAATTGTATTATGGTGGTAGATAGAAAGGTAAAATTGTGTTTAGGGAAGGCAAGAATGATTCTTTTACTAGTCAGTGCTAATTTATGCTAACTCTGTAGTAGGGTGACAATCCTGAGGTTGTGGAAGATTGGATATGGAGGTAGGCCACCCTTCTGCAAGGTTGATATAATCAGTTTGTTCCAACATCCATATTTGTTGCTCACAGGTTGTTCTAAGTCTTAAAAACGTGGGAAATTCTCTTATTATTTATTAACTGTCATGCTTTAAAGTACATACTGTCTTTTTACAATTTGCAAGTGCTGTTAGTTTTCTAACTTGCTGCCTCTTTAAAGCATTCACTATGTGACAGCTTGTGTGCAATAGCAATTTAAGGAAAACATTCTAAAACAAAGACAAGGTGGTTCTCGAATTGTTGTGTTGTTGTTCCTGTAGCAACTGTTTAACAAACTACCTCCACTTCTGTTACTTACTGTAGGCTTGAAACATGGTGTCACTCTATGAACAAATTAAACTGACGATAAATAGAAGTTTACCACAAGCAAAAGTAAAATCTGATCTTTCACTAAGTAAACACCTTGCTTCATAAGTAACCAACTTGATTGCAAAGCAATCTGCAGACAGTGCTCCTTAGGAAGAAAGAAAATGAGAATGTTTTTAAATTGGTTGTGCTTCTGTCATCTGATACAGCCGTGTAAAGGATAGGGCATTTTGTCCTAAAGGACAATAGCAAAAGGGGCCCATTTAAACACCTCAGATAAATAGTTTTAGATTTTCACTCTTTGAAAAACAAAACAAAAAAATTGCAAACAGCAATTAAACAGACCCACACAAAGCCTCAAGCAGTAGTTTTCCTGATTTTCCATCCCGATTTAAATAAAATGTTATGGAAAAAATTACTTAGCCTTGTTTTAGGAATTACCATGATGAAAAAAATTGTGTTTAGTTAGGTGGAAGTTGAGCAGTCAGTATTCTTGAAAATACTGCTAGTGAATGCGTGGTAAAGATGTAACTTGTGATTTCTTTCTGTCATACTTGTTTGTGTTGCTGTAGTACAATGGTGACCGATCTTTGGACTGATGTTTCTTGTGCCAGTCTAGATACTGTCTTTCTCTAGAGAATTAAAAACAACCCAGCCCGAGACAGCTTGTGGGCAGTTTCTTCTTATCACACTGTGCTTAGATAGCTGCATACTAATAGGAATTCCTGTTTACCACAATGTAAAAGCAATAATGTAAACTGTGACGTTTGTGTAATAGAGACGTTTACAATGGTAGCAAATAAAGAATGGGTTATTCCAAAATAGTGTTAATATTAGTGTGTTTTGACTTAGCTGTGCTCTCTGTTCAGATACCTGCACTGTGATATGAGAAAGCTTTTTCCTAGGTTTTTTTTTTCCTTCCCCTCTAGCTCCAAGAACTTCTTTAGAGGTCTCAGGTTCTATACGGGGCTTGCATTTTTGCCTAGGAAAGTAATTGTTAGGAAATTATAAGAATATAAGAGAATATTATACTGCAGGTGGTGGAGGTTTATTGCTACTTTTTTGAACTACAAGATGTCACCTGTAGCAATTGTTTATTTCTACAGAAGCATAGAATGGGCCCTGCACTACAGAAACAACCCCAAATATCAGGTTGGTCACTTATGCAAATGCATTATTTTAGAAAATGGGACAAGGAAACAGCTATTCAGGAAATTTAAACTGAGATATTGAGTACCACAGAAAAGAGAAGAACCAGAATTAAACTATCTTCTGAAGTGATGTACCTGGAGGTGTTATCTGCCACCATTCATCAGGAACATCTTGCACTGCAGTTAAGACTGACTTCCTGTATTTCACTCCTTGTATTCCCAGGTCTAAACCCCTCTTGCATGGAACTGCTGCCAATATCAACACATCACAATTTTCTATCATTAGCCCTTTTCCAGTGTAATGTTCACTGTCACAGTTTTGTTATTATTTGTTCTCAGGCTAATTTCTGGTTTTGCTATTGCATAAATCAGCATTTTAAACTGTGCTGGTTTTAGCTGGGGTAGTTAATTTTCTTCACAGTGCCTGGTATGGGACTGGGTTCTGGATATGTGCCAAACACAGGGTTGATGTAGATTTTTGTTGTTTCTGAGCAGGTCTTGCACAGAGCCAAGGCCTTTTCTGCTTTTCACACTGCCACGCTGGTGAGGAAGTTGGAGGTGCATGGGAGGTTGGGAGGAGACACAGCCAGGACAGCTGACCCAAACTGGCCAAAGGGATATTCCAGACCATATGACATCATATTAGTATATAAAGTGGAGGGAAGAAGGAGCAAGGTGGGGACATTCGGAGTTTAAAGTGTTTATCTTCCCAACCTTTGCACGTGATGGGGCCCAGCTCTCCTGGAGATAGCTGAGCACCTGCCTGCCCATGGGAAGCAGTGAATTTGGTGGTTTGCTTTGCTTCTGTGTGGGGCTTTTGTTTTCCCTATTGAACTGCCTTTATCTCAACCTATGAGCTTTCTGAGTTTTACCCTTCTGATTCTCTCCCCAGTGCTGCTGGTGGGGGACTGAGCGAGTGGCTGTGTGGGGCTTGGTTGGCTGGTTGGGGTTAAACCACAACCTCAGAAGTCTCCATTGCCACTTGAACTAAGTAACACTTGACTCAATACTATCTTCTAGTGGAAAGGAACAGAAATAGCATAGAAGGAATGTTTTTTCCCAGCCAGAGGATAAGGCTCAGTAGTAGACACAACGGCTTCACTTTCATTCTCCCTATAATACATCTGCATGTAGCTACACTGGTGAGCTTTAGTCACAGACCAGCCTTCTCCCATGGCACCAAGTGTCAGCATCAGCACTGGAAGGAAGGCCCCAGACACTGGAACATCAGGTCTGAGCTAATCACAATTCCTCAGTATTTTCTAATTTTTTCCAAATGTTTTACTCTAAGCCCAACTAGTCCATGTTTCTTACAGAAATGGATACAACAGCACCAACTATCTTTTACTGTTAATACTTAATTTCTGATAAAAGGCATCTTCTACCTACAGCATACCTCATTATTACTGAATTACCGAGAACTGGAACAGAGTAGGCAGCATAGTTGTCCCTCACAGGGATGCCAGAAGTTTGCAGAGTAACAGTGCTGGAACTCACCAAGGCATGTACAACCCAAACTCCAGGGACTCGGTGAGTTGTTCTCCTTACCTCTGATACACTGGGACAGCCACAGGTGCCTCCTCTGACCTACTGCTTTTCCATTTTGGCTTCAGGTTTACAGTGCTTATGCACCAGCTTCATTTTTTTTGCTCTGAGTATTCTGATGAAATTAAAACTTTTCCCAATAGTTTATTACTGTATTGCATCTACTGTTGACACCCAATTATCAGAGTTTCAATGTGATGCTGCAAGATTAAAGATTAGTAACAAAGGCCCTCTGACAGGAAGAATCCAGAAGCTTGCAGAGTACCCAGTGGAGGAACCAGACCTGGCTGCAAAACCTTCCAAGTAAAAGCACCGCCTCTTTACTTGTCCAACTGCTTTAAGACTATTCCCTTTCTCTCCCAAAGTTCCTTACATGTCATACCATATATACCACACCAGCCTCTGCCATCAAAACTTATGACACAACACCCAACATCCACTATAAAAGAAGCTCCAGAATCACTGTGCAAGAACTCATAAGGTGCTTTTCTCTTTACAACAGATTTTATGTTAATTTTTCAGTAACTTTAATACATCACATACCAAGCTTCCTGTCTGCCTAACACAACTCACCTCTTCAAGTCTCAAACAACCCTTGGCTCTAACACCCAGAATTCAGGAGCTGTAAGATGCTACAATGAAGGAAATAAGTGCCACAGAACTTCCATGTGTTATCAGCGTCTAAGTTGAAAGACAGACTGGAAGAAAATTTGACAAGAATATTTCTTTATGGTTTGGGGTATTTATTTTTAAATTGAGAAGCCTCTATAAAATAACCTATTAAAAAAACCCTTTTAAAATAGCAACCCCAACTGAACCCTACAGTTCGCAGATTAAAGAGACTGTATCTCCAAGCATAGAAAGCACAAGGTAGAGTTACTTCTAAAACCATATTCACTTTCTACGTAGGACACCTGCACATACAGATCAGACCTTAAAAATACATTTTCTCACAGGCTCCATATCACTGTATGCTGGTCAGTTGAACTCTTATGTAGCTTTCTGCTCACGAGCTCCCAGCCAGCTACTAACGAACAGGTCACAGCAGATCTTGTCATCAAATAGGCTGTTTGCTGTGGTCCTGATCAGCTGAGCAGCCTCATCCAAAAAAACCTGGACAAAATCAGCTCACCTGGCTGCTACCTACAGCAAAGCCAGACTTAAAGATGACCTGGCTCACACTTAGGAGCTTTGCTTTAGGTAAGGAAGGCTACTAGAGCAAAACAGAAGTTGTCTTGTAAAAAGGCTCTTGTTACACCAGAGATCCCTTGTGGATGCCTCTTCTTGTTACAGGAGTTGTAACAGCAAAATAATTCTCATAGGTTGCATCCCCTGCCCTGGGGGTGGGGTGTGGAACAAAGCTGACAAGCCTTTCTGAGATAAAGAAAGGTTTCTGAGCTGCAGCCTGGGCATCTCTGGGGGGGTGTGGAAGCTTGCTGATAGGCTTGAATTTGCTTTACCAAACAGACACCTAAAAGACAAATACTTCAGCCACCTGCAAACTTCAAAAGGTCAGTAGTCCACTTAAGGATGTTAACTCTTAGTGCTGAAGCTGTCAGCTTATTCAGCTGCCAGGCATTACAACAAAGCACCCCACTCTGGCCTTGGCATTTTAGGTTAAGACAAAGTCATAGCCTTCAAAATGTACTTATGGCTTCAAATTAATAACATTATTTGAATTAATATAATTATTTGGTACACATGTAAACTAATCCACAGTGTCCTATGCAGAAAGATTATAGTGCTTTTTCATACTGTTACATGTATACGACCTGTCCTTGAATTTGTCTGTAATAAAGCACAACCATCTACTTTTCCCTCTAGCATGACTTTAATAGTTAAAAATCAAATCTGTGCAGAGTGTACTTTATTTGTTCACATTACCTATTTGTGGTTAAAAAACCACTTCATCTGACAGTTTAAAAGCATTCTTTTAAAACAAAGGAATTAAACATAGCTTGTGCTAAAAAAAATCTGCAAGTTACATGGATGCAATATTATACAGGAGTATAAAAACCAACAGTATTCTACAGAAAATATTCTCAAATAAAGCAAATAAAGATTAGGCATGTAGGCATGATCCTGAACTGAACCAATATCAATTAAAAAACAGCTAACAAAATTAAAAAAAAAAAAGATCCGGAATTTCTGTATAAAAAAGCAAGGATTCAAAGTGCAGGTGCTCCAGTTTTCATCTTAACATATTATTCAGTAAGTCAAGACAGGATACTATTCATTTATATAAAGTGACAGTGTTCTCAGTAAGACTTAAACATTCAGTTACATTATCTTGCAGACTTTTGTTCATTACTGCTACTTTACACTGTAGTAAATAAAGACTTATGCAATACAGGCTTTCATTTTCTTATTCTAACAAGGATATAATAGGTTGGTGGTAAAGATTAGTTTTAAGAGCTAAGCTATATTTGCTGTAGATCCAGCCTTAGAAGTAGATATATATATATATATTTTTTTTTTTTAACTTTTAAAAACAGATTTCAAATTTTAAAAAGAGACTCTACCAATCTGTTCTGGGACCTGCATACACTGTCTTTGGAGCACACCAGCAAAGCTTCCAAGTCCACTGGTTAGGAATACAGCTCTGGGCAGGGTCATGCTGGAAATCTTTCTTTGGTGGCTGCAGCTGGGAAAGGGCTCTCTCTGCTAGGCTGAGCCCAGGGAAAGGTAAAAGGGCTCTGCCTTCCATCAGAGCAGGAACCATCATCACACTTATCCACATTTGTCTGATGTGCCAGCTAGGCTTGGGATGGACTTCTCATTTTAACTTGAGCATACCAGTCTCAGGCAGAGGAAGTTAGGAGCCAGGCAGATGTCACTGAAGTGGTCTTTCATATATTTAAAAAAAAATAAAATCAAAGCATACATTAAAAACCTCCTTGAAAAAAAACATTATATGAAATAAAATTATCCTTCAGGGATGTTGCCTGGAACTTAATTTCACCTGAGGTCCTTTTCAGGTTGACAGCATCCCTTTAAATTTTAGGTTCTTCCCATTTTGTTATTTTTTTTTCCCCCCCAAGAATCAGATCTCTAAATATGTCTATTTTAAAAATGCACACAAATATTGGCATGAAGTTTACATTTAGAAATTAAGAACTTATCTTTACCATTATATATTGACAGCAAGATTAATAATACACACACTTCACTGACAACTGTTATTTTCTTTTCTGTATTTTGAATAAAATTTGCATTTGTGTAACATTTCCCACAGAAAGAGTGATTATACTTTAAGATAGCTAAGTTTGCACCCCACCATTTTCACATTAGTGAAAACAATTAAGTTCTGAAAATACCAGGGCCCGTGCCAGGTACTAATAAATACAGAATGAGAAAAAGAAATAAAAAACCCGACTGCCTTTTATCCCGACATAGTAGAGATTTCATAGTCACTGGCCGAGGTTATGGGTCTACCCCTCATCCTTATGTTTTTAGCATTAGTAATCCTAGCCATCATGGACACAGGCTTGTCAAAGTACCTCACCAGCGCTGGCTCAGTCAAGAGGGAGGCTAAAAACTGCTCGAAGGTGATAGCCCAGTCCCTGTCGATGCTCGTGCTCCTGCGAAGGGCCCCGCCGTGGTGGCTCCGCACCAGAACCGTGTCCTCGCCGATGTCCTCGCAGTGCAGCTTCTCCTCCTCGTGCGAGCCCGCGCTCAGCACCGAGTAGGAGGACATGGAGCTGTCATCCTTGGTGTCATCGTCGGAAATGAGCATGGAAGAACAGGCTCCGTTGTCCCTGGGAGAAGAGTCGTCAAGCTTAATGTCTTCCATCTGCATGCCCAGGGCGCTGTCGGGGCAGACGGCCTCCTCCTCGCTGCTCTGGAGAGGCTTGTGCTGCTCCAGGGGGAACTGCTGGTGCTCCTTCTTCTGAAACAGCTCGCTCTGAATGGTTTTGCTGCAGGGGTTACTGCTGCCGTCCGCCTCGCCGGTGGGCTGCACGCTGAAGAGCTTGCCAACCTCGCCTATCTCCAAGAGCAGGCTGGTCACAGCAGCGGTGGCGTGGTACAGGTCCTGCTCGTTGGGGTCTTCACTGAACATATTGTACATGGTCTTGCACAGCTCAATGAACTGCCCCTGAACACGAAGGGGGGAAACATTCGTGAGAGCAGGGAACAAATCAGACTGATGTCTACTAAATCAGTTTCAAAAGTCAGGAACTGAGGCATGACACAATAGTTTACATGATGAAACAGAAATTGGAAATACCCCAGGTGCAGTCTAGAAAGCACTTGCTATGACTTGGCAGTCAGATGTGTTGCCTCTCTCAAAGCTATTGAGGATAAACCGTTGGATGTTTCATCCAACACAGGACAAATAGAATTCTCTGCAGCCACAGGAGGGCATCAGAGGGTGGGCAGTGAGACACAGCATTCATTTTGGTGATTTTCTTGTAGGAATCATGCGAAGTATAACTGGGGGGTCTGCTAAAACTAATGAGAAGTAATGAAAAATTAAATAAGACCTGCAGCACTCTGACAGGGGTAACTTAGTTGGATGCAAGTCTTTAGAAATTCAGAACTCATGAATTAAATAGGAAGGAGATTTGCCGAGGGCTACCTTAAGTAAGAATCATTGTTCTACAGGGAATAAACCTTCCCTACGTGCTCTGGAGGAAACAGCTGTCCCAATGGGTCTCCTCCTCCTTAGCTGCTGTGGATCTGAGGGGGGAACGAGACTGGCAGTATAAATTACAAAACATAAAATGCTTCTTTCAGGTTATGTGTATCAGACATTATGAGTTAGCCGGTGATATTCAATGTCACATCACTTGTTGTCTGGAGATCAAATTAATATGTTGTCATTCATATATGTGCGTGTGTCTCATTTTGGGGATATTTTGGGAGCTTGATGCCAGTTACAGTATTTTGAAAACAGCCAACTTCTGTAATCAGCTGACTGCTGCTCTGTGGTAAAAAAGTATCTGCCTCAAAGTAAAAACCTTTGTTCAGTGTTAACGTATTGAATATTTATACATATGTGGAGACAGTTTGACAGTAATGAAAAATAAGCAAGTGCCGGCAGAAGTACCTGATTCAGCTTGGGCAAGTCCTTTGTGTTTTTTGCTTTGGATTTATTCTCTTGGCTCCACATTCTCAGGTAATTTCGATTGTCTTGTGAGCTCTTCTTGCCTATTGTCATGAAATTACCCATAGATGCAGGAAAAAGTCCATGAAGAAACCATAATTAATACCTTTTTTCCCATTTTCAAAAGGACCATCTTTACAAGAAATGAAAGATGTAACTCCCATGGAGGCACCATGCATACCTTTGTCTGTTTTCAGACTCACTGTAACAAACCCATCATCTACTCCTTGTTTGTTCCTGCTGTCAAGGCCAACAACTAGGAAGGGGAGGGGCAGGGGAGAGAGAGATCAGTGTGGGTTTAGAGACATATTTTCACATGTACAGTGCAAATAAGAAAATGTTCACACTGCAGAAAATGCAGAGTAAAAATGATAAGAATTAATGATGATTTTTGCTTATTCTTAAACCTGCTGACATTTTCCATATAATTTATAGTATCACTAATAAGGCTTGGACCATCTTAAATTTTGTTTGTGTAGTACAATAGTTAGCCTGTGTTACCACAACACAAACAACTTCTAGCACGATGTATGTTGGGCGATTATATTAATGCATCTTCTCTGGTCTCTCAGGACTTAAAATTGCCATTTCTAGTCTATTAGCTCCAACCTGTATTTTCAAACAACCTTCATCCCCCTTGCAACCCAAATTCTTCTTGAACCAGAGAAACTTCACATCAAATATCTCAAGAAAGAGAACACCATTTAAGGCTCTCATTAGGGCATAAAAAGATTTCAAACTGCTGAACTACATTTTGATGTATCTTTTGGCCTCAGTTTTGTAGAATATTTTAAGTTCTGATCCAAATATATCTTGAAAGCCAATATATTCTTATTCTCCATCAAGACATATATGCTGAACCTATCACAAAACTACACCGCAACACACTCTGACATTATTCTGCGAGTACTTCTGCAGTGCAAAGTACAGGGTGGTTCCTAGTGTACACATGCCTGCACCTTGAAGGATATAAAATTAGATGCAAATACTTATAATTCCTTTTACAGGAACACTTATGAAGTTCAGTCCAATTAAAAAGTAGCATATGTTATTTGAAGTGTATTATCTCATCTTTTCACGCCCGAGACAAAAGATGCCTACCGTGTGTACACTCTGGTGTGATGTCTTCAAAAAAGTACTGAGTAGCTTCAAAAGCAGAGTCTGGCTCTTCTTGCTCAGGGGACGGATCTAAGGAATACAGTAAAATTCTTTCATTAAAAATTCCACCTCTTTAATTAAAAGTGAAAAGGTGTTTCCATTGATCCATTTAGAATGTCAGTTTCTAGAAGTAAAAGTGTGAGGATGTGACGGGCTAGGAATCATCTCTTTTCAGCTCACAGGAAATAAACAGCTGGAGCTGAATTCTTCTCCCCAGTATCCAATACTGTCTAAAAGGAGCTGCTTGCCTTAAGAGGCTGGCTTACCCATCTTCCCATGTCTGTTTCCATTACTTTCTTCTGTGCAGCTCAGTGTGATCTAAGCAGGGTATGAACTCCTTCCTAGCTGGAAACAGTCTGTCATGATTTCTTATGAGTGTACCAGTCCCCAAATACCAGAAGCTGAATTTTTAAAAACAGATCTCTTCTGCAATAGTTCAATAATTTTTTTAAGTATTTTTTTTTAAAGTATTTAAGGTGGCTTTTTTTCCCTGTTTAATTAATAAATCGCTCAAGCCTACCTCCAAGCAAAGCCAGCTGGGAGCAACAGGCGCTCATGCTCAAAGCACATGAAGGTGAATGTCCCCCTAAAGCTTTTAGACATCTTTACCAGAGCATGTAAATGTGCACAAGATTTAAATTATCCAAGCAGTTGCAACATACTTAAATTGCAGGTTCAGCGAGGACAGCAATGGGCTCTCTACAGCACTTGCGTGACAAGACAGAGAGGATACAGTTCTAGGATGTCATTTTCTTCAGAGGCAAAACTGTTTTGAGATGTTTTCATGCCCTCTCCACCCTAAACTGCCTCTCTCACTTAGCTGAGTCCAAGTTTGTCCAGCTCCCTGGAAAATACATCTATGAAAGCATCTGGAGCTTCCCTCTGCAAACAGTTGTGGCAGCCCAGAGGGGAGACCAAGAAGAAAGCCTGGGGACAGAAACGAGGAACCAGGGCACGCAGGAACATTTCAAACCAGCTTTGCTATTACATGAAGTGCATTATGGTAAGAAAGGTTGAATAACACTGTATTTATGCATGGGGGATATCACCAACCCCAGCTTAAGAGGCAAAAGACGCATGTAAATGGCCTGTTTGTCACCAGAGCCAATAGGGAGCCGTGTGGGTGCCTTCAGACTTTCCGAATCTGTGTCCGGTTATTTTACTGCGGCATAAACAGCTACACCAGTTCCAACAAATTAATTTTTAATTGGGAAAGCTAGTCATAAACAACTCTGCTCCAAATACCTGTTCTCACCAAGACAACAGCTATTTTAATATCATTTACTTACCAGGCAAAACATGCATTTTATACAGTAGCTTCAGCTTCTCTGTAAGATCTCCATGGCATGCTGCACCTAAACAGCATTACATACAGTATGTTAATACTCAGCATTCAATGCCATTTTATTTATTATTGCTGCAATATTTTGGTTTGGAAGCTGCTACATTCACTCTGGGAAGCACTGTACTCCCTTTACAGCCTGAAATCATAAGGCAGTCACTTGACATGTAAGTGGCCTGTAGGTCTGCAGTAGAAATAGCAAGAGAACACAGACCAATTTACCCTGAATTTTGTACTTCAACCTTAGGTCCTTCATTAAATGCCTATTTTATAACACTCAAAAATAAGCTATGGTCATGGCATTACCACCCAGAAAGGCCTCCAGCTGAAAGTTAACAAGACCTTTTTGTGTGGACTTCAAACTTGCTGATCTGAGTATCCAATAAAAACATCGCATGACTCAGAGCAATAAGACATTTACCAACAAAAGGAGGAGAAAGTCAAGTAAACAGCATTGATCACATCTTAGCCATGGGCTAAGCTGATGTTCAGGCAATACTTTCTAGTCATTTATCCACATCAACCCCTATTCCTTTCTGGCCTACACTACAATTAGCTGTATCAAATCCAAGCAGCCTATTGTAGCCTCTCCCTCCAATTAATTAAATAGATAGTAGTTAATTTTAAAGTAATGAAATAACTGATAATCAGACTTCTTCATAAATCTCACTTGTTGTGACAGGCCATTCATAAACAAATTAACTAACCTACAATAATTATGTTATGCAGAGATTTATTTCACCTTTCAGGTGACCACGTCAGCTTACCTCTGCTGTGCAAGCTACGTGTGGTTTGGCACACACTAACAATCACAGACTCTTGTAAAGCTTGACACTACAGTAAATACAGATGTTAGGCCAAAGAATTGAGCATCTCTACATTGGCCATTTTGCTTTCAGCTTGGTCCTTTTTAAGCACAAAACCTTGTTATGTTCCTCCCTGGTGTACCATGCCGTGCAGATGATGCTTTCCCTTGTGGTGAAAGTATGTCTTAGCTCATGCACTCAGGTCCTATGTGAAGTGCCCCACTGCTAAAGGCAACCCAAAATAACCAAAGCATGGAATGGGCAGCAGTTCTGCATCCTCCAGCAACAGCCAGGGAAGCAGTCACCAGGGCACAGGGTGACACACGCAGGCTTGTTCCTCTCCCTGTCTCCAGATGTGAAGAGAACTGAAAAAGCTCAGTTTCTACTGCTTTTCACTTGAGGTGAACCTGTGAGTGCTTCCCTAATGCCAGGCCCTTTTTTCCCTCAATTATGAAGACCATTGCCAGCAGGTCAAGGGAAGTGATCCTGCCCCTCCACTCAGCCCTGGTGAGGCACATCTGGAGTGCTATGCCCAGTTCTGGGCTCTTCAGTGCAAGAGACATGGAGCTCCTGGAGCAGGTCGAGCAGAGGACAACAAAGATGATTAAGGGGCTGGAGCAGCTCTCTTACAGAGAAAGGCTGAGGGAACTGGGCTTGTTCAGCCTCAAGAGGAGATGACTGAGAGGGCACCTCATAAAAGTCTATAAGTATCTGAAGGGAGGCTGCCAAGAGGATGGAGCCAGGCTCTTCTCAATGGTGCCAAGCAATAGGACAAGGGACAACAGGCAGAGACTGAAGCACAGGAAGTAGCTGAACTTGCAGTAACACAACACAGAGTAAATGTACAGAAGAACATGCCAGGTTGTTCCATCTTTGCTCAGCTGAGGCCTTACAGGCACCTGAAGTAGGAGGTTCTTGAGCTATTTGCTGCAGGGACAATGAAAATGAAATGGAGATTCCCAGCTGCAATTACAGCACTCTCATATCCCAAGGATTTCAGACTGACCCAGAAGAAAGGGCCATGAGCTCATGCTGGGACACACCGCACCCCCCCTTTTTACCTCCTCTTCATGGAACTCCTAGAAGTCAGTGGCATCAAAGAGAGGTTTTGAGGGAACAAATCCTTATGGTTACATGGAATGAGACTATTGCAAGAGAGAGTTGTGAAACAGAAATGCTTCTGGTGCCATGGCTGCTTCAGATGTCAACATGCACCCACCAAAATGGGTCATGCCTAGGAAGTACTTGGATAGGACACTTCCTTTAGGAAAGACAGACTTCAGTAATCAGGGTCAGAGTTCAGTTCTGCTGCTTGGATGCAGTAAGAAAAGAGAGGGCAGTGCCCACAGGTCACCTCCAGAATGCCCATCCTCTGCCCATGCTTTCCAGGACAGCCACAAGGAAAAGGTGACAGATGCATCTTGCTCCAACAAAAGGTACTCCTCATTTAGGATACCTTCCTAGCAAAGGCATACTGGCTTAGCGTGGCAGACTGGAGCAGCTGATGCTTGTGGAATTATTAAAAGCCCTGGGGCACAGTGAAATATGCTCAGAAAGATCCAATGTTGTTTCTGTTGATTGTGTTGCCCTTTCTACCATTCACATGCTTCTTAAACAAAAGGGGATGGCAGAGTTAACTTTTTTTTCAGAAAAAAGAAGTTTTCAGGCTACAGCACATTGGGCTTAGTTTCTGAAGAAATGTGGGTTTGCAGAATGAGCAGTTTTGATTATTTTGCCCATTGAAGATTTTAGTTCAGTCATGTTGGCTTATAGCCACATTTGTGCATTTCACATTCATTGCCGTTCACAGTGGTCAACACTGGCCCTTGTTCTTATTACTCATTATTGGTTCCAAAAATTCTGTCTCAGTCAATAAATGGTTGATTGTTATTAACAGCATCCTGTAGACAGCAGGAGTATGGGTCACTGCAAGGCCATTGAGTGTTACCTGGTAAACAGTCCCTCCAATACAAATCACTGCATCACTGGCATTTTTGGTTGGTGCAAAGGGGAGGTGTTACCATTGCTGTACAGAGGTTTTAATGCACAGCTGCATTGGGAGCCCTAACACTTAAAAACACACTGTTACAAAGAGCTGCTGGAAGGCAGAGTGGAAAAACTTCTCTCCCTCAAAAAGGATCAAGATGTAAAGCTGGAGGAAATGCCTGGTTGCTATGAAATAATACATGATAGATGGTGAGATGTTGATCACTTACAGGGAACAATTCCTGCTATATTGAAAAAAGGAGTGGCCAACTCTTGCCTCATCTTTTCTTCATATTAATCCTGGGGCTCATGCATTCCCTTTGTGGCAATATTGACTTTCATGTCCTGAAATCCTGCTTCTTCAAGACCTGTGTAGGCCATAAGCTTCACCAACAACATTGAGCCTCCTTCTCTGACCTGCACCTCCACTTTCTCCTTTTCAGGTGACTTCCCTCCTGCTCTCAGCCTGCACTCTTGGCTACTGATTTCAGAAGTAATATGGCTAGTACCTCCCATTACAAAGACTGGGGGGTGCATTATCTTCCCCCCATGCAGGAACACACACCTGTGGCACATCAGCAGACTTCTAAAGAAAAGGAATTTTATTCAGGGGCAAAACAAGCATCCTCACTCTATCCTTTCCCTGCCCCTTATGTATGCATACAAATTTCTCAAAAATCTTCTTCAGGAGCAACCAAGGGACCAAATGCTGCCTCTCTCACATTTCCAGAAGCACTAACAAATGGTGTAAAATTCCCATCTTTCAGGGGAAGCTTAATGCAGTGTCACTGAGAAAGGAACACTACACAAGGACATACAAAAGGCTTTTCCAAAGGGAATACTCTGACTAGGAGAAATAACACCATGAAGCACCCAAGTTGGAGTTCACTTTTGTGTTGAGAGTTAGCAGTGAGGGAAATCTTCAGCTCCTAATGGATGTGTAGCTCCATGTATCCCAGAGTGATACAGCACTGGCTAATGTGGATGGACCTACTGAGACCAGCCTGAGCCCAGTGGGAGCCACTGTCACAGGCAGGATAAAATGAACTGAACAGTAGCACGAACAGCTCTCTCCTGAAGGACAGGAACCCCTTTAGAAACAAACTGGTCCGGTCACATTATTTGGGAAGTGCTGTGAATCCTCCTTACTTAGTCCAGAGACGAATTCCCGGAAGTTGATGAGCAGGTCTCCATTTTCATCCAGCAGCCTGAACAAGCGGGCAGCCAATATATCCGAGTGAGTTCCACATGCCCAGGGGAACAGGAGGGCAAACATGCCCTTGAACTGCTCGAAGTCGATGCGGTACTGCTCCAGGTAGGGCAGGCTGGGATCGTGCCTGTCAATGGCATTGCTGTTCCCTCCCCAGTAGCAGCTTGTCAGATGTTCTGCCTGAACAGAAGGTAAGTACCATGAGATTGTCAGCACCTCATCAATGATAAAATCATCAGAATTCACACACATTCTTAAAACAATGCAAGATAACAGATGTATTTCAATTTTCCGGGCCCTTCTACTTCTGGAAGAGGTTTCTCCTCTAAGTGGCATAAGAAGACATCCTTCTATTTAAAAAAGAAGATAAAGCAAAACTTCATTTGCCTCCCTGACAGACAAAACACGAAATTCCCGTTCTGAACAGAGCAGTAAGCAGCTGTGACTTCCATATATACACAGGCTTGTTGTGCTTAGTCACCCTCTTCACTCTCATCACACAGTCAAGTCAGAAAGGGGATTCTCATGAAATCTTTATTTAATCTCTAATCATATGAAAATAGCTGTTTATTCAAAATATTTTTCGTTGAACTATAGATTCTCAAAATACTGAATAATGTACTATTCTGCTGCAGTCAGTGAAGGTTCTGCAGCTGATTTTGGCAGCATCTAATTAAAAACAATTCAGAAGCTTAGAGAAAAAGACTCAAGCACTGCCCAGTGATCAACCAGGACTATCTGACTTGGTCTCACTGATGCCATGGGAAACTGAAAGAAGACCCTGAGGAATTTGGACAATTGCAAGACTTGTCATTACAGATGGGAAATTAAAGGGAAATAAATTCTTCAAAGTATAAAACCCCAAAAATCCCTGTTAAAACAAAACAGAGGAAGAAAGTATCTTGTTTTAAGACACTGTGCGTGAAGGTGAAGTTAAAGCATTTAACTGCTCACCTTTAAATGTTTGGATCTAATGGCATTGCTGCACAATCAACTTACAAAGACACATGACTTTGTGACACTAAATTCCCATGTCATACATTAAAGCATTAACAATGGCAAACATCAGCTATTGTGACTACACAAGTATTAACTCTCTGAGATAATAAAGGTATTTCTGTACTAGATTCCAAAACTTGGGTCAGGTAGAGCGGTTTCTAAAGTCAGATCAAAAGCCTCTATCCCTTTTTTTGTTTAATGATTTTCATCAGTATATGCATTCTTTCCATGGACAAATCATTCAGTAAATTATGCATTTCTTGATGTTTTAAAAACTACTTGTTTCTGGGTTTTTGTGGGGTTTTTATTTGGTTTTTTGTTTTGTTTTGTTTTCCGTTTGTTTGTTGGGTTTTTTTGGTATATCAATAACACAGCAGTTAATTCAAATTTGTATCAAAATACCCAATAAAAACTCACAGACTCGACCTGGTCTTTAGAAAAGACACTGTCCCATATCAAAAATAAATGTCTACACTTCTGCAGGCACAACATCTTCACTTAGCTTTACCTTGAAAAGAGCATATAGTTCCTCCAGTTCATCGATAGTAAAAGAAGTCTCTGTCACAATAGTTCGTACCTTTTGAAACACAACATTAACAATTACAGACTTGAAATCCACATCTCATTGAAAAACTAATTTGAATTTCAGAGTCTGACTGACCCTAACGTTTGCAGAGGACATTGCTGCAGTACTTACCACATTGCGCTTTGTAGTATCTTCAAGGGTTTGGATAACTTTTAGTCTTTGTTTGAATCTCATCTGTTCAATTAAATCTGCTCGGATACTTCCAAATTTCTTAAAAGAGAGAAAGTCGTACAGGATAGTCTGTGTATTAACATTCAGAATATTTAGCTTGTCTGTAACGTATTTGAGAAATTCATTTAATTATCTGATATACCACAAACAGAACTGCTCTTAAGGCATTTTTCTAACACATTACAGAGTCATGACGACTTCAGGAACGTATCACTAGATTTTATTTTTCCCAATAACTTCTTTTCATTTGAAGGGATCTTTATTAAATTTCAAATTCTCACATTTCAAACTGTAACCTCAGTAATTAGAAACTTCTTGCCTTGCAAATCTCTATGAATAGATTGATTCATAACTCCACCTGCAGGGTTTTATTTCAGCTTGTCCTGGAATGTCTCATAATCATGACAGAGAGAGGACAGTTAAACTAATGGCTGAGACACTATAGCACTCCTTATGTTCTGAGGGTCTCAAACCAAGTAGCAAGAATGCAACTTTCATTAGGAAAAGATTCTTTTAAGTACCCAGGTCTTCTTTTCAGAAGTTTCTTTCACAATGCACGTAACAGTGTCAGGGAGCTCCTGCGTATAATACAGAAGCATCTTAAGGGAAAACCTACTAGGAATAATATTCCATGTTTTCATTTGCAGAGCAACGCTTAACTCCTAAGATTCTTTTTTGTAGAAGTATTTTAAGCAGCAATTTCTTGCCATTTGAAAAACACTTGTAACATACTTAGAACTGCATAGATGATCGGCAGGAACAGTAATGCCAGGCATCAACAACATCACATGTAAAACCCCTTTATAAAGGGGTGGCAAGAAACTTCCATATAAGATGGATTTTTATTTCCAGTGCAAGTGCATTATATAAGCAGGTCATAATTTGCTGGTGCATTCTTGTATGATTAATGCTAAAGCTGCATTTATCTATAAAGTTGTTCATCTTTATCATGTACCTTGGCAGTAAAAAGATACTTCATGTATTTGTGAGCATTTTGCAAATAAATAAGGCTTTTGACAAAAATGGAGTCTAGATAAACATTCATCAATGTCAAGCACCACAGAGGTCACAAAACCTTGCAAAGACAGATCTTTTGTCTCTGAGGCCACATCTATTCCAGCAATCAGAGTCTATTCTCTGTTCCAGGGGCCAAATGAGAAGGTCTGTTCACATCCATAAAACTAAAATTCATGTAGCCTACAAAAAAGGAAGGTTCTGGGAACGGCCCCCTGCTCATTTTAACTTTCAAATTGTACAAGGAATTGTTGGAAGTGTGTCACCTGTTCTAGGTAAAAACTATCAATCCTTTCAGCAGCACAGACCTGTGAGTGTCAGCTGTTTACTTAAAATGGCCAGGACCCAAATACTGCTGTAGACATAGCTTAAATATTTAAGGTCTATTTTTTTTCTGAATTAACTAACCCACAGATCAAATGAGTTAAACACGTATTTGCTCTAAAGAGGAGTCCACTGACAGCTAGTGAACTCTGCACAGGCTTTTAAAAACTGAAGTGATTATACATTATTTCAGTCACTTCTATTACAATTATGATACCAGGGTCTATGGCTTCTGAATTAAATGCAAAATTGAATGAAAAGATAGAGAGATTCCTTAGTAAAATGTATTTTCAGTATATAAAAAAATCCTGGCAGTGTAAAATGCACTTGTTATGTATATTCTCTTATTTCAAGAATGTTTCCCCTTTGGAAGTAGAAAATCTGCTCAATATCATCACAGAGAGGGGTGCTAATTGCTTAATTACCAAAAAATTCATCTGCACCACTTCTGGACACTTCTCATATATGCACCTGACATGATCACCTAAGAGCTGGACAGGATCAGAGCACTATGGAAAACAGCTTTCCCTAAAACAATTCATATATTATGTTCCTTCAGTTTCAAGCAAAGCCAAAGTACAGAACATCAAATTCCTCCGTGAAGCAGAAGTTGTGTGCAGTGGCAAGTTCCTGTTAAGAAATCTTATCCTACCTCATAGGAAGACCTGATTAGTCTGAAGATATCCACCTCAGGATAAGGCTCTACATCATCACTGAGCAGCGAGTGAAGATGAGGAATGGGTGGAAGAGTGCTGTCCTTATTAGTTACACTGTCCAAATATCTGGTGGGAAAATAAAGAAAAAGAAATGAGAAATCCAAGACACATTTGTAACCCCACCCTTCTGAGGGTTAACAGAAGAAGGGTTACACGTAGATTATTAAATGTAAAAAATATTAAGCCACTCTCTCATAAGATTAAGGCTATACTAGGGAAACTTATTATGAAAAAAAAGAATTCCCAAGTTTCAACAGCATCTTCAAAACTAAGCACCACTACCAAACACGAAGAAATCCGAGGTTACACACAGCAACAAAAGTTTCTATTAAACGACTCAAGCCACTCTATTTATAATCAGCCACCTGTTTCACTGAAATATATTCACTCAAGATCATACCTAATTCTTCTGAGTTCTATTTAGTCCTTCCCAGTACAACTTCCCTTGGCATCAAGGCTTTATCTTAGTAACATTTAAAAGGTAGCAAGCAAAAGATGAAGTAACAAAACCCATGTAATCAACTATAATAGTCAAACAAATTAAGTTTCTATAACCAGGTTTGGGAAGTTTATTTGATTGTCTTGAAGAATTTATATCTTGTTGGTAACTTCAATTATTTTAAGATCATATAAAGACTACCTTATATGGGTGAAAGGGGACTATAAGATTGTAGAAGGTTTACACATATTGTACTCATTTAAATTTAGTATTTCAACATAAAAGACAAATCAGAAAAGTAAGCAAAAAGAAAAACAAAATTAAGATACTTTATTTTCTGTAATAAATACCTTCCCAAGACTGTCATGGCTTCTCCATCATCTTTACAGTTAAGCAGCTTGTCTACATTAGCTTCGAGGACAGCGAGTGCTAATTGAAATATCACCTTTATTCCTTCACAGAAGAAACAATCCACAACCACCACTGCACTTTCAAATGGCATTACACTGAGGAAAAGAGTGAGGAACCAGGACAGGGAAATGGTGGAGATTACACCTAGGTCCTGCATGCAGTCATAAAGCTGGGGAATGTAGTCATGAGCCAACTCTTCAAAGACACCCTGATCCACCAATGCTCCTGTTCAAAATAAGTAAGTTTGATTGTCCATTAATTCGGGAGCAACTGACAAACTGCCATTTAGGGGAGAAAAATATATATACATATATTCTATATATATAAGTACAAGGCCTAAGACTATTCTACATGATGCTTACACACACTGTCTCACTTTCACACAAATAACAGATTTCATTACACTACTGAGCTCTATGTACAAATTGGACAGTAATATGGTTATTCTGCTTTAATTATACACTTCATAATCACTAACAAGGGGTCACTTTGGTCTAGCACTTACAGAAGTTAAATGGTGGCTTGATATTTACCATTACTAATTGGGAAAAGACCTCAGCATCACCTGTTGGATGAGGCCAGGGTGACTGTGAGGGTTTGGGATTATTTCAAGAGAACCTTGTGTTATACATTTTTATGCCATAATATCAGTGTCTTATGCAGGCCAGGAAAAATAATTTCTAGGGCTGAATGAGTATCTCAAGGATTTGTGAGCTACAGTAAAATAGTTTTCCTGATAAATTGAAAAGCCCCTTCCACTACACCAGGAAACTCTTCTGACAACACCTCTCAGATCCTCGTGCCCTTTCAAGTCATAGGTAAACAGGCACAAAAGCTTCTACTGCAAACTCCTAAAGCTCCTGTTTCCACCTCACCTTAATAGATAACTGGATCATTTAGAATTCAAATTTTACCCTCCCATCTCTTTTTAATTTACTTTGTTTAAGCCCACTTTATAATGCCATCTAATACTAAGTGAAAAAATTATTAACTATCACAGTATGTGTTTAGGGAATTGCTTCTGTGCTCCTGAGGAAGCTGTCTTGTCCCTGGCATTCACAGTTGTACCTATGCCACACACATACTTGTTTCAGTACAAATACCACCAATTAAACTGGTTATTTTTTGTACAGTCATTTTAGAAAACGCCCCCATAACATACCAACAACTCTTGTGTTGTAGTAGTCAGGTAGCATACGTTCACAGAGAGCCACCAGCAGCCAGAAAGCCTCCTCCTCTTTTGCATAAAGGAGGAGCACTGAAGTGACAATATTCATAGCCTAAAAGAAATACAATTATTCAAAATCTAGCAAGGATCCTGGGAAGGTAAGTGGTTAGGAAAATAGCTACACCTCCCCCTGTAGACCCCAAACTGTTCAAGTATTTCCCTGTAGAACAACAGGCAGTGTTTTCCCAGTGCTGAAAGGAAGGCTTAAGAAAGCCTCAAATAAATCACAAAAAATTGTTAGCTGGGTCTTAAAAAAAAAAAAAAATTAAAAAAAAATCAAGATTTCTTTTTTTGTAACCAAGGGACAACTCAGGCCTGCAAGCATCCCATTACAGTGATACTGATACTCTGCCACAGGTGCTCTCAGGGAATCCGGGCATGGTGCAGCCAAAACACCTCCTGCCACTGCCCCAGCACCCCGTGCAGAGGCAGCCTGCACTCCCCAAGCTTTCTGCTCCCACGGAAAGGTCAGGACACAGCACCTGTGAGCTCCCTGCTACGGTGTCAGCCACCAACAACCAGAGCACAGAGAAATACAAGTGTCCTGCTGTTGCTCACTGTCCATGTTGGACTGCGGACACTGACGGTTTTCCACAGCCTGTTTGACCCTATTTCAAATATCACAGCACTGTGCAATGACCTCTGAATTGTTTGCTTAGAGCCTTTGACTAGATTGCTGTCAGTCTGAAGAAATAAAGTATTTCAGTATTATTTTCTTCTCAGTTTGTTTCCTAAGGAATTAGCTACTCATTTCAAATCCTGTAGCATTTTAAGACTCCAGCGTGATCATTACCTGTTTGAAACCACAACTAAGGTTTCAACTGAAACTCCAGACAATGTTACAACTCTGTAAAAGTGTTTTTTAATCTTGTCTACCACACATGAAATACTTCAGTGCCTGAATTCTCACTGCAGCATTCTGAACTCCACAGACCAAATTTCAAGGCTACTAATTGACAGCCTTAAGGACTAGAATTGAAGTGTCTTTCTACTGTTCCTCTGTTAAACAACCTTTACAAATGCTGCTGTAGCTATTACTTAGTATTATATTTGTTATTAAATAATTTATGATGGTATCTGTTATGACTGCTTGCACTTACTCATGTTGTATCTAGGAGTCTTAATGGCAAACATTAATCAGGCTTCTTAATACTCATGAATTTAAGTTTCCTTTTTGCTAAAATATGTAGGAAGGAAAAAAAAAGGCCCAGGGGATAAGCCAAATTTACATAGCAAGAAAGAATGATTTAGGACCAGAAGCTAAAGTGACCTGAATCACAGGCACAAGAACCCCAAGGTTTTTGGTCAAGTGGAGGGTTATTACAACTAATACATCAAATAACTAGGTAAAAATTTAAGGCTGAACACAGCGTGTTTTGGTTCTGAGTTTTTTTTTGTTAAAAAGAAAAGAACCTTTCATTTGTCATTTTCTGTAAATGCACTTCAGGACAGCTCTGTAACCCTCCGCCCAGTTTCTGGATTTATGGGCAGAAAATACACTTACAGAAAACTCTGCACCTCTCTCAACGTGTGCTGCTAGGGCAGGTCCTTGTGCCAAGCCACCCTGAGCTCAGCATCGCTGCCAGTGCACTTCACACAGCCCAACACTCACATGCATGGCTGAAGGAACAGGAAGACAAGGAAAGAAGTGGCATTCCAGAAACTGAAGGAGTGCAGGGTGTTTTAATTACCTGACAATATCCTATGTTTGGGTTTCTAAAAGCATAAGCTGTCAAGACTCTCCTTAGAGCAGCAATACCCATCTCGTTCTGGAATGCAGGGTGTTCCGGAAGGGAGCGGTGCAGATCCCTCTCTATCTCTTCTGTAGCAAGATTATATTTTCCCATTGATTTCTCCACTAGGTCCTCATAATAGCCAGGATGAGTGGCCATTTCATTAATGGCTCCTGAGAATGGGAGAACAGTATTAAAATCAGAAGAAAAAAGGAAGGGTTAGCAGGTACAGTATTCCGACATGAGGATCTGCTGCCCTTTCCTTTCATCTTGAATGTAATCAAGCACTTCAAAAGCAAATATGAAATGTTTCTGTAAAGGTGATAAAAAGAATAAAAAAGATGTGCTTAGGTTATTAGCAGACTTTCTTGTCTTTTCCTCTAGAGACATTTTTATAATGAGGTTTAAAAAAAAAAAGAAGATAAAGACTGTCTCTCAGCCACCAGAACAAAAAATGAGGCATGAAGAACAAACCAGCTATGCAGTCACATGGCATCATGAGCTCCCTCTGCAGCCAGCTGTGGGTTTGGCTATCTCAAATAACCCAACATATGTCTCTAAGAAAGCTACTTGCCCTGAGGAGGGAGTCGATTAATATTTGGTTGCAGAAAGTATGATACATCAACCAAAAGCCGGGGACAGGAACTCATGTGTTCTATTCCTGCTTCTGATAATAACACTGTCATCTTGGGCAGAGCACTTAGCCTGTCTTAGGGATACCACTGCATGCTCACAGAGTTGCTGTGAGATTTCATTACAAACTTTAAAACTTCTCTGGAAATGAAAATCAAGCATCAATGGCACAAATGAAAATATCAGTTATAAATACACCATGAAAATTGGGCCAAACCAGATGTTAATCAGACACAAAACAGAGCTGTGCATTCCTGTGTATATTTTCTGAAAACATTTGTTCAATGCCCAGCAGCAAAGAGATGTACATGATTAAGTAGTATTAGGGAAGAAATAGAAAACAAACCAGAAAGCATCATGTAAAGCCCCTGGTGAGCTCACATCCTAAATGGTGTGGGTAGGTGTGGTAACTATCCTGGAGTGGGGCAGAGCTTGAGAAGGCTTATGGTAAGTGAAAGGTTATGAAGAAAGCCTGAGCTAGGATTGACTTCCACATAACTAATAGTAAAATTAATAAAATTCTTCAACTTTGAAAAAAATGCCTAAGAGGACACAGAGAATCCCTTATGGCACAGAAGATGGACAGCAGTATTTTCTCACTGTTTTTCACATAATGGGAACACCTCAGAAAATGATAAAGTGACTTTTTTATATTATTAAGAAAAAAAAGTGGTTCCATGCAACATGCTTGAACTTTGAAATTCCTTGCAACCATTTGCTGTGAAGGCCAAAAGCTTAACTGGATTCAGAAATCCCTAAATAAAAGGGAATTAGGCTTGCTGGTGGTTGTTGAACAACTAGGAGGCCCCTAGACTGCTGGCTTCTGGTTAAATAGTGCGCATTCTGTTTTTCATTTTCATCCCTCAGTCTGGGAGCCTGTTTGAAGAAAGGGTATTTACTGGTCTAACCAGAACTCTTGTCTAAACCTGTCTGGTGCCTGCCAACAATCACAGCCTTACTGACTCCAAATATTTTCACTTATTCTCTGTGCCTTTAATCATCTTTGAAATCCTTTTTTCCCCTCATGCTTCTGCTTATACCCCACACTCACAGTCAAATGAATACCTACCTGAAAAGAGCAGCCAAAGTTCTCCTCTCATGCTTTCTGGAATGCCCTTCAGCACAAGGTCTCTGGTTTTCTCTGTACGGTACATACAGACCCCTTGGCCATATTCAGCAAAGTGAATCTTCCAGGCCTGTTCCTTCAGGAACTCTTTAGCCTAAACTCAGAGAAAAGCAGGCATAAAGATGCAATTTCCCTTTCTAGCCCTCTGCCCCATTGAAAACTTAAGTGCTAAAAAGCCTACAGTGTCCTAACTTTCCAAGTGAGCAAGAAGTAACTTGACTACAGTCCAATTTTCTTCTTAGTGGCCTTCCCAATTTCCATCCCAGTAGACCTTGCTGTTAAGAGAATATTACTGAAGCAGTTGTACTAAAGAACAGGAATACAACCTCTCCTTGATTTAAATCCAGCTTGGCTTTTTTTTTCCTGTAGTGAAGTTATCTATTGGTAAAACAACATCACGTCCAATGTTTTATTTCTGTGAAAATTACTACCTATTAACTCTGGCAGGATGAAACTCTTCTGGGTCAGAAACATGGGTTTTAAACAAAGACATAATTTAAAACCTCTTTCAGTCAGGTACAGCACTCGGGGGTGTATTTTACCAGCTTAGGGTTGAACTCCTCAGGTGACCTCCGGCGATACATGGTCATTAAAGCCTGAGTTGCTGTTGGAATGCCATTGTCATTGAGGTTGAACTGTCGCTCTCCCTCCGACTCAGAGCTGAGGCTTTTGTGAGGGCTGGCAGAAATTAAACTGCTTGACCTTGTAAACACCTGTAGAAAGCAGTCACAATTAATACAGACATGGGGATGAGCCAGAGTCTGGGCTTTTTGGTTTATTTTACTCTAAAAAGTTGTCCATGCTAACAGTTAACAAAAAAAGTCACCTGTGTACAGGCTGAACACATGACAGCAGAAATCGAACTAGGATAGAATAATGAAACAGCTTCCAGTTTCTCAATAGCTCCCCTGAAACAGTCATATTCAATAATTAGAATTACTAGGGTAATGTTAACTTTAAGTAGCCCTGGGCAACTAAACCAGCTCCCTTGGCCTCCTGTCAACATCACAGGACTGTTAACTCCATGGGTGGCTCCATGACTGTCCAGAATTTAAGATTTATATATAACATGTATTTTTCTATGTGTGTGTACACATATACAAACACATTTACATCTGTATATATGTTTATACAGACATACACAAAATATATTATTTTCTCCCTTGATTAAAAAAATGTTCTACAGAAAATTCAATATTGTCAGAATGCGATTTGGAAGAAAAATATTTTAAAGGAAAAAGATTTTCTGACTTCTCAAACACCTTTGAAACTATATCACAGTAAAATCTCACAGATTCACCAACTGCTTGAAATTGCAAATAGTAGTCATGCATGTCTACGTATGCAGTCATACTAGTCCATGTAGTAATGCTTGCAATTGTTAATTTGTGTTTATAATTCAGTAGGTAGAATACTTAGATCCATCTAGGGCAACAGTTTCAGCACTACACATGCCTACGTGCTCTGGCATACAACTGCAACAACACAGTAATTACACCTCACCATCAACAAGGCAAGGAAATAAAATTCCATTAAGATATACATGGCAAACAGGGTAGGGCTATTCAGTGCAGCACTAAGGTATGGCTTAGTACAGACTTGGAATGTGAGATCTGCCTACATAAAACCCAAATGATACACCACAATAGCCTTCACTTTGGGATCTGAATTACTAAAGTCTGCTGCATTGAATAGACCTGATGAGGTTGTTATATGAAGCACCTAAATTTCACATATAAAATCAAGAATTCTAGCAGAAGGCCTGACATTCCAAGTGCCTAAGAAAAGTGGACCTTATCATGTCTTTTAAGAACCATTTACTTTGCACACATAAATAAGGAGGTGGTTCAGAACAGGGTCATTTGATGTCCAGGACAGGGCAGGGGTTTGTTGTTAGTTCAAGTGTTCTGTGCACTGCTACATGTGCACATGCAAACTTGCTCAGCTCAGACACTGTTTTCAGAAGAATCAAAGGACAGGATTTAGCAGCTAAAGTCTTAAATAAAAGGAGTTTCATATCAACTGACAATTGTTTCAAATTATTAAAATTCCTCAATTGCATTTGACTTGGACAAGTTAATAGATATTAAAAATATCATCCAATTAACCAGTTTATCAACAATGACACTTTCCAATGAGATACACTGTAATTTCAGAATGCAGCAGCAGGAGTCAGAGTGCCTTTTCCTCAGTAATGATAATTTCTCTTAGGTCTAACATAAAAAATTAGGTAACTTAATCACAAAATTTTAACACTTTAGCTTAAGGAAACTAA
Source organism: Sclerurus mexicanus (assembly GCA_013396755.1). Lineage (NCBI taxonomy): Eukaryota > Metazoa > Chordata > Aves > Passeriformes > Furnariidae > Sclerurus > Sclerurus mexicanus. The sequence goes on from VWZF01002624.1 coordinate 147,553, forward strand.
AAGGCATTAACACAAAAGAGCTAACATTTCTGTGTACAAATGTTTAGCTTTTTACATGGCTCCTCTCTCCCCATGCCAGTTAAAATCCCCTTCTAGTAAATTATGCACGTTTCTCCACATACCTCATCGTCTGAGCTGATATAACTTCCAGAAATATTTTTTTCCAAGTATATTTTTGAAGTGGTCTGTTGCAGAAAGTCTGAGATCCTCTGTACGAGAAAGTCTCTGTCCTTCAAGTTAGCAAAGAGGAATGTCATTCTATTTTTCGTGCTGATTGACAATGGGCTGGGCAGCACACTGGAGCTGTCTGCCTTTTCCACTATTGTCACCTAAGGAGAAACAGTAGCTAGACCTTAAGATCTTTAATTAATCAAGTTGCTTGGTCTAAGAAACCATCATAATACAATAAACTCATGCTCCTTCTGCCTTTACATCAAGTCATTATCGTCATCCTCTGCAGGAAAATACGATTTGCATACAAGGACTTAGAAGTCTGAAAGATGAAGGCTCTCATCCCTCAAACAACTGGCTTCAGTGCATTTTCCAGGAAAACTCCTCTTCACTGCTTAAATTTCCTCAGGCTTTATTTTAAAAGAATCAGTAAAACAGAATTTTGCCTGTGGGCTGCAGATCTATGGGCTCTTTGTAGGACTCCCAAATCCCTCTGCTGGTTCTCAGCACCAGCAGAAGCCGAATCAGCAAAGTCTTTTGCTTACGTTTCATTGCCAATACATGTGAATAAGCCATTTCTGAGATGACTCTCCTGCACTACTATATTGTACTGTGGTAACAACTGTTATTTTAACTGTATTTTCACATTACACAGAAATTTGCAACAAAGGGAAACTAACCCCATGTCTTCCCTTATAAAGGAAAACATCTAACCCTCGGAGGTGGAGGCTTCTCTTGGCCCTCAGTTGTTAGGGGAGTGATAAACAGTACTAACACCACAACCTACTGAGTCCAGGGAACTGGTTCCCTCAGCTTTCTGTAAAGCATATTAACACAAAGAAATGTCATGGATAAGTCATACGTTGTTGATGGATTATGTAACAGCTGTGTGTTCTAAACATTACCAATTATTAGCCTTAAAAACAAACCAATCAATCAAGTTTGTTGCAATTCATACATTGAACAAAACACAAATCACTGCTGTAAATACTTTTAACCACTGCTTTTACCACTTTAAACGATTTCTTAGATAATGAAAACTGACTTACTGCCCTCAGAATAGAAAGGGGCACATTTCAGTTCACTAGGAGTTTTAGAGTTGCTCCTTTTTAAAACAAATCAGTGGTAAGACATTAGTACTATAATATTAATCTCTCTCTAGCTAAATGGATAGAGTAACCATTTTTCACACATTTTCTTTGAAGATGTATTTAAAGACTGCACAGCTCAGGTGCTAAATCACTTCTCTGTTCTTTCCACTTCCTTTTATTTTTCTGTTAAATACAAATCTGTTAGTTACTTGTTATCTTAAAGTATCTTCACTAAAAGCATACCGAAATTAGTCAAATAGTGTTCCCATGCTAATTTTTGGTTCTACTTAAAAACTGTTTAAGGGCAATCAGCACAAAAGACAGACAAGTTCTAAGGGCACAGGACAGACATTACAACAAACATGTTCTGCTCCACTTATTTCCTATTCACACTTACATCTGAAGTGGTGCTCTTGGAGAGTGCACCTACTGCAGATGCAGTGAGCAGTGCAGTCAGCCACTGAAAATCATCTTTCCTGATCATAATTTCTGAATCAATGCCTATTGTCCCAACTGTCAGAACACCCCAGTGATTTGTGGGGGAAAACAGTGCCTTGAAATATTCCATGGTTCTTCAGTTAAGCCAAACTGTCCTTGGTTACATCAGCTCTGCTACTACTTCCAAAACGACACAATTTTCCATTAACCCGCAAATCAAGTCAATCCTAAAAAATCTCCCCAATATAATTATTTTTTTATTGCATCAAACTCTTTACTGAACATCTTCTTTAAGAGACCAGCTTTAAAAAGGGAACCACACCAATCTGAAAAATGCTGACAAATATTTTCCATATCAGGAATAAGTCTGCATGAAGAGAATTTAAAACTTTAGGACTATTAATCTTTTTACATCTGACAAAAGCAAATCTTGTCTGACAGATTCTTTAACAGAATTTTCACTCATTGATCTAGGAAATTTCACGGTCCATCCCTCCCTGAGGCACAAAAAATGTGCAATTGGGCTGTAAATCAGAATACAAATTATGAGATAGGAAGGACTCACAAGGGTTGTGAAAACTGACAGAAGGAATTCCCTGTGAACTTTAGTAGCAGGAACCATGGATTAAGATACACAGTCATTAAATATTACTTAGAACACATCAGAATGGTATGCTCACAAGAGATTAAAAGGATGAAAAGAGGTTTTTCTCCAAAAACAACATAATAAAAAATATTAAAGCTAGGATGTAATATCCAAGACAATGCTGCTTTATTATTTGCCCTATAAATTTACAAATACAAATATTTACCTCTCGAAGAGGGATAATAAGGCTGCACAAGTTCTCTTCTTTACTAGTAAAGCAAATGTAGTTTGTAGAAACAAACATCTGACCCAAAATGTGCATTTTATTGAATGGAGTCCAAAGAGTACAGTCTGTGTGTCCATCCAGTTTCTCATCCTTGGGAAGTCGGAACAATGCACGGTATCTCTCACTCTTTGCTCTGGCATCAAGATCCCTGAAAACCCCACAGAGAGATTTTCTTGTTTTAAGAAACACATAACACATTTTAAGATATATCTTATGCAAAGCATTGCAAGTTACTTGCAACATACAACTCAGCTCTAAGCACGGAGTGTACAGCAAAACAGTGGAAATAGTTTGTTTATAAGGGGTGTGCAGTCTTCTGCTGGAAGTTTCTAGAACCACATGAAAAAAAACCCTGCCATGAATGATTTAAACATTGATCCTGACTTCCCAGAGGGGAAGGACTGGGTGAACTTTTCATATTCAGCCATTCATATTTCTGACAATATATACAGTGAATCCACCTTTTATTGAATAGCAATAAAAATGCTTTATTGAGGCTTCTATATTAGCACGATGGCATCCTTAGGGTTAGAGTTTGTTAACAATTTGAACACTTAGTCTTGATAACACATTCAGTGCGAAACACTTCTTAAGAAAGACAAACCTGAGTGATATATTGCATGTTAGACGTCACTAAATAATGAGAAATATAAACAAGCAAAGGTTACAATTCTGTACGGTTCGATAACGTGACCAACATGTAATGAAAAAACTGAAAAGAAATGAATAAATTGCAGTATGATATCAAAGTAGTAGAAATATTTTCCAGATAGTTCTTCATCTCTTAGAATTTTATGTCAATTTTTTTATCTCTTTTACCTAAAATAAGTTCTTGTCATCTAGAGTAATTTTTCAATCCCAAGGACCAAGTATGAACAATGGGCACATTTCTTAATAACAATTAAATCACTTTATTACCTTCCCCAGTGACATAAAAAGGCCTTACAACAGATACCTACCTAATGCAGCCAGTGTTAAGAGAGACTCTAAAGAGCTTCTGAACAAACGAGAACTTGGCCCAAGTTTCTTTTATTTTTACAATATGTTCACATTCAAATGTTTTCCCTTTCCTATTCCAACAGGTCACCAAGTAATTATATTTAAATAATTATTCACAGTTTGCCACTGATAGAATTAATCATTCCTTTTGGAGGAACAGTAAATGGCAGCAACATTAGAAAACTTTTTGACAAAATCCTGGAAGTAAAAGGACTGAGGAGGAACAAATGACTAAGAGCCAATGCTACCTACCGTTTCAGTGCAGATACTTTTTTGGGGGATTTCTTTTTCAGTTTGGGTAACGACCTGTCTTGTTCGAATCCTTCATTGTCCAAAAGCTGTCGCATAGCTATATTGGCAAGCTGTTCCATTAGTTTAAATGTCTCACTGATATTAAGGAATACTGAGAAGAAATGTTCACTTGACCTTGTGCTCACTTTGATCATATCAGGGAAGAGCAGTGTAGCATTCTTTTCAAGTTGAGTGATATCAACCCAGCGGATAACTAGCTTTGCTGAAGAGGAGCAAACAACAACAATAAAAAAAGATTCAGTACAAAAATGAGAATATTCAAGAGCATTCATCTTCCTCTTCTTATAAAATGCGTTCATACGAATTTTTTCTGCATCTTGAAAAGTTGGCAGCTCAGCATAAACAGACCCAGCTTGTACAAACAAACCACTATCACCTGACAAACAGCAGATAAAAGAGTTTAAATATCATTTACTTCATTTACAGAACAGCACACAAGCTGGGTGGTCTAATGTAACTTATCATTGCTGCAGCACTTGCTGAGGCTCTGCTGTCCTCTTTTCCTATGGAAGCAAGGAAACACAGACTAAACACATCACACAGGATTGCAGTATTTTTATACAATTAAAAGTTTCAACTGTTACAGCAATGACAGATCTTTTGCTTTTTTCCCCCAACACCAGTACAGGTGGTGTCCTTAAAACAGAGGCTAAATCTACATCTATTTAAAAAAAAAAAAAAAAAATCCAAAAAAAATCCAGCCATGACCTGCCCATAACCAAGTACTGCAGATTCATTCACCTCCACACTGCTTTGAATTAATTCCCTCTAGAGCAGACTGGATGCATCCACCCTATGTAGCTCATTCTGGGTCTCCTCTGAGACTTTTATGATGTTCTGGTGTTGCACAAGAGTACATGTGGCATTTGAGGTTGCAAAGTCTGCCAGAGAAGTACTGGAGGATTGTATAAGAGCAGAAGGAGCCAAAAGTGGTGTGATCTCATCCCTATTCCCTTTTGGGCACAGTCCCTGAGGTGAACCATGTCTCTAAACAACACACAGGTATTGTTTTACAGAGAAGTACTTTGAGAAATGCAAAGCAAACAAGGGAATAAAAGGACACAGTCAAGCAGCATGACAATCAGCTCCCTGCTCTTCTTTTCCACAGCAGTGTCTTTGTACCCCCAGCATCCAGAGGGCAAACAGTAACAAACCACAGATTTCCCAGCAGTTCTTGGATGCACAGATTAGCATTTCCCCAAACACATACCTTCCCTGCCCATAAGGAAAGAGTAAAAGCAAAGGTGATTAATGCTGAGATACACCCAGCCCTGACGGGGCACCTTCCCCTTCCAGTAACTGCAGGAGTAGTAGTTCACTAATTTCTCTTCTTCTGGCATCCCAAATAGCTTGTGAAATTTCACTATGGCTTCCTTGAATTTTTCTGTATCGTCATCCTCTTTGATGCCATTGATTTTGTTGTACTCAGCGATGATGCCCTAGTAGGGAGTGAAAGAAGTACACATCATGTTAGTTGCCATGGGGTATCAGATACCCTAATTACCACTCTGATTTGTAATATTTTCCTCCTCCGTGTAAATATGCTCCCTAGGGAGACAGGGATAGGATTTCACCAGAAAATTGTATTCAAAAGGGAAGGAAAAAATAAAAGGAAAAAAGGATCTGTCATTCACCAGGGAAAATATCAAACAACTTCTATGACTCCTCTTACTAGACCTTGAGCAAAAGAGAAGAGCGAAAGGAAAAAAAAAATCTTCTATTAGATTAACTGTCATGATGGAAAAATTATTCCCACTGTCAGGTGGAGATGACCTTCATGAAAATTGAAGTGGCAACTGTCTGGTGAAAAGCTGCTTTTTGATATCTCAAAGACTACAGTTCCTTCTGTTCTATACTGAAGCTCTGGTCTATTCGCTTATTTTCACAACCTCTTTTATAATAATCTCCACTGGCTTTAATATTAAAGTTATAAAATGGAAATTGACTTTTTGCCTTCAACTTGCTCCATATTTACACAGAATGCAGAGAATTAGCAACAGAAGTAGTGTAATACTACGTATAGGTAATATTTAGTAGTGTAAGACTAAATCCACATTTAGTATTTGTCCAATTCCAATAAGTAACAATTTCCTGCAAGGATTATATTTCCCAAGACAGATGTCTTTTCATATGTTTCCATGACCAGCTAGAGCCCTCATACCTGATTCACTAATCGCAAAACAGAAGCAACTAGAGGATTCTTAAGACACTTTACCTACTACATAAAATGTTGAGAGAATGAGACAAAGCCAATGCTTAGAACACACACCCAGTAAATATATTTTGCTTACAATCAATCTTTTGCCAAGTATTTATTTTTAGATAATTCTTAGTACAGATAAAGTACTTTTCTATAGCTACTATCTCTCCTATAAACAGAAAAAGAAATTCTTGAGAAAAGCAACATCCCCACTCCCACCACAACCAACCAACCAAATCAATGAACCAGCAACCCCAATACATGAAATGTAAATGCCAAAACTACACGATTTAACTACATAGAAGAGGGAATGGAGACATTATGAGTACAAGAAAAAAAATAAATTAAGCTTTGCACTGGAAAAAGAGTTACATAGAAAACTCTCAAAGTTTCAGACAGGCAACAGTGTAATTAATTTTAGAAGTTATGTCTGAAGCCCTGCCTATATATTTATATGTTTTTTTTAAAAAATCACACTGCTGTAGTTTTGTGCACTAATCCCATTTTCCCTGACTTTTACACACATGTTCCTACCTAGCATCTGGTTTTCCTTTAAAAACACAGAGCAGCCTAAGGACTACCAGGTCAAATTTGTTTAGAATTCCCATCAGTTTTCCTTCCACAGTTACATTTATCATTAACAACATTCACAGCAGTATATACACTACCTGTATTTTTCCTCTGACAAATGTATTTATGTCATTCTCATTTTCAAAGATTGAAAGAGTTTGCAATAAATGCTGTTCAAGCCATTCCCAGTGTTCAGTGATTTCCTTCCTTGAGCAACCTGTACATGAAAAAAAACCACCAAAAACAACCAAAAGTCAGAAAAGAAATAATTCACCAGTGGCAATGTCCTCTTAATCATAAACAGAAGATTCTAAGAAAATTTGCCAGTAATTGAAGATGCAGGTTTTCACTAGATGCTGTCCCTCTGGAAATTCCAAAATATTCTCCCATTGTATTTAACTGCATAATAAAAAGGCAGTAATGTTCAAGACTATTCTGTGAGAAGCACAAGCTACTTATGTCAGTATCATGAGCAAAAGCCCCCCCCTGCATGTAGAATTCTAACTACGATAAAGACACTGAGCTGCCCAATGTCACATTAAAGAGTTAGTAAAGGTATTACCTGCATCTTTTAGGAACTGACAATACAACCCCTGTATTCTACCACTGGTTCATAAAATCTTCACCATTAGATGTATCTACAAATTATGAAACAAAGATAAAATTTCAAGAGTAACAGTAAAAAGGATCATTTTCCTGACCGTTCTATTACATTGTCCGTTCCTCAAAAGAAGAGTGCTGACAGACCTATAAGAAAGCTGCACCTTTTAGGGGAAGAGGGTTTTCAGAGGTCGTTTATTTTTAATGATGAAATAATAAACTAAACTTTGATGACCCTTGTTTCCGACGGAGAACAACAGGGGTCAAGTGAGATAACTGCTACTGAGGAATCAGCATACATGTAAAGTCTTATGGAACAGGGATGAAAAAGTTTCATGCGTGAACTGGTGTTTATATATGCAAAGTTTTGTTTCTATTTTAATTCAGATGGATTGCAATAAATATAACTTCCATTTGGTTCCTGTTCTCAATATCTTGTAGAATAAAGTTGTTGGTGCTCTTCAGTATCTCTCTGAAGGCAGAAAAAATTCAAGCACTCACAAAATAATTCTTCCCCCCAAAAAGTGTGTTGACAGAATTATGTCAAAACTGGTACTTTTAAGTAGTTTCAGAAAACAAACATTACATGTTCACACAGGAACATCCGAAGCTTGATTAAAAGTCTCTCAGTGCAGGTAGGAAACAGCATCAACATTATGCCATCTCTTTATTCAAATCACAGATTGGACTCATTTTACTCAGAACTAACAAGTTAATGTACCTACCTACTAAGCAATGCCTACAGAACCCAACAAAAGGAAGGGCTCATGTGAAACAACCATTGGAAGGAGGTTAAATCGCAACAAGCTGCTCCTAATAACTTCTTCACCTTACTTCAACAACAAATGATGGGGAACAATATTCTTTGTGCAGTATACAGTCAGAGCTTTAACATAACTCCAGTGAAGGCAACAGAAGGCAATATTCTGTGCAACTTCCAGGGGAATGTCACAATTCTAGCTGTAGTACAGCTACATAAATGATGCTGCAGAACAGCCTGCGTATGTAATCAATATTTCAGAACCACTGCTGCTTCTCCTTAAAACTACTGGATGCAACTAGACCTTTCTGGAACTCAGGAGGTGGTCTGAAGACTATTTTATTTCCTCTTGGCTTTTACACTGCTGAAAAAATCAATGATGAAATGCATGAGCTATGTATATAAAACTAGACTGTCATCAGAAAAATCGCTCGTCTCTTGAAGAGCAGTGACAAGCCGTGCAGACACGCTGTCATGATGAACTATTTATTAAAGCTGTCTATTTCTGGTCTGTGGTTCACCAATTATTTTTCATCACTTCTTATGGACCTGCTTTGGCTGATTACTCTCAACTTGTAACAAGCCATCTTGTTTTATCCACTGCTTTTTCTCTCCGCTATAACACTATTTACTCTCCCAAGTCTCACCCACAGCAGATCACGAAATCAATCCCAAACCTACACCTCGGTCCTCATCAATTCACCATCACAGGCTAGATCTTTCTCTTTGCTTTTTTCACTCAGTATTAAAACCCACTTTTGTGACAATGTTTTAAGCTACAGGTTACTTTATCTCTGCTACTGCCTTAGCATATTAAAAGTATTCACCAATTTGCCATCATTGGCCTTTTAGGTAAATTAAGCAATACCTCTAATTCTCAGGGAAGGGGAAAAAAAAAACAAACATTGAACAGAGTATTGGGTTTGCATGGCTATGTTTTGGTAGCTTGGGGACTCTAGGGGTGGCTTCTGTGAGAAGCTGTTTTCTCCATGTTCGGCAGAGCCAGTGCCAGGTGGCTCCAAGATGGATGTGCTGCTGGCCAAGGTTGGGCCCATCACAAATGGGGTAACACCTCTCTGATGATATTTAATAAGAGGAAAAAAAAAAAGGTTTTTGCACAGCTGTAATTGTAGCCAGAGAAGAGAGGAGTGAGAATAGGAGAGGAACAACTCTGCAGACACCAAGGTCAGTGGAGAAGGAGGGGCAGGAGATGCTCCAGGTGTCAGAGCTGAGGGTTCCCTGCAGCCCGTGGTGCAGACCATGGTGGAGCAGCTGTGTCCCTGCAGCCCATAGAGGACCATGGAGATGCAGAGATCCACCTGCAGCCTGTGGAAGTGACCCATGCTGGAGTGGGTGGATGCCCCAGAGGAAGCTGTGATCCCGTGGGAGGCCCATGCTGAAGTGGGCTAAACAACCCACAACATTCAGTTCTGAGAAGAAAATTTAAAAGTCACTGAAACATGCTTTCAAACACACTCAGAAGTATCACCTCAGTTTTGTTTCAGCTAGTAACTAAGAAATAGGAATGACTTGAGACAGCTGACAAGGCTGTCATGTCCACTTTTCCAAGCAGATGTACTTACCTGAGATGCTTGTTAGTCAACCTGAACTTGCTGCCATTAACTGAATGCACTGCAAGAGAACCTGGAACACTTCAGGAAGCCTAAAGTTATTCTTGCCAGTAACTGCAGGTTCAGGAATGGACTGGCAAAACCTCAATTTGCACGGAGAGGGAGGAGAAAATAGTAAACTCCACAGCACTCGAAATACAACTTGTTGAACAAAGCACACAGACTTTTCTGAAAACCTTGTCCAAGGCATGGAATAAAAGTTCAAGGTTGGTGCTTCAAAATAATCAGTAACTCACTTTTTTCACGTGTGTAATACAGATTTAGAAACTTGTATGGAAATGAATGTAATTACCATTACCACAAAAACCCTACAGCAGTACTACACCTGAAAAAGCACAAAAAGCCATTGTAAAAACAACTGACTTTATAGGTGGAGAAGGATCTAAAAAAGTTCATTTCCAAACACAGTTTACATATACCCATCTTCCCCTTAAGCTGAGCACTAGCAGATTGGGGAGCAACACTGATGTGGAATACAGAAGGACTGTTACAATATGAAAGGCTCATCAAGTACATTTTGCACTTTTAGACTATTAATATGCTTAAAATTGATCTTGAAAAGGTATCACTAATATCTTTCCAGTATAATTCAACAGACAGAACCCTAAGCCATGACACCTTTAACAAACACTGTACTGAAGAAAATGCTGTTAACAAGCCTCATCTCCAGAGCTGTAAAGCCTCAGATCTACCAGTTACCATTCTCATACAGCCTAGATCAGAGTTAATACCCAAGAAAATTCACATCCAAAATTAATTATAAACAAATCTTCCGTCTAAACTTAAATAATCATTTTAGGGCAAAACAAACCTCCTTGGATTACTTTTACCCTTGGAACAGTCTTGTACCGAGCAAGACCAAATGTCAAATAGAATGAACCAGGAAACAATCACATTTCTTTGAGTCACTCTGTACATCTACTTACTGAGGATGGAGATTATTTCTTTATTGAAGACAGAATCACAGAATATGCTGAGTTGGAAGGGATCCACAAGGACCGTTGAAGTCCAACCCCTGGCTCTGCACAGGACTGTCCACAAGTCACACCATGGGCCTGAGAGTATCAATCAAACACTTCTTGAACTCTGTCAGCCTTGGTGCTTTGACCACTGCCCTGGGGAGCCTGTTCAGTGTCCAACCACCCAGCGCCCAAGGGTGAGGAATCTTTTCCTAATATCCCACCTAAACCTCCTCTGACACAACTTCTGGCCGTTCCTCAGGTCCTGTCACTGTCCCTGCAGAGCAGAGATCAGTGCCTGCCCCTCCTTTCCCCTCAACATGAAGTTGTACCTGCAGTGAGGTCTCCCCACAGTCTCCTCTTCTCCAGGCTGAACAGAACAAGTGACCTCAGCTGCTCCTCATGCAGTTTCCCCTCCAGACCCTTCACCTTTTTCGTTGTCGTCCTTTGGATGCTCTCTAAGAGCTTAATGTCATTTTTATACTGTGGTGGCCATACTGCACACAATATTCAAGGTGAGGCCACACCAGTGCAGGCTAGAGAGGGACAGTCACCTCCCTCAACCGACTGGCAATGAAGAATATGACAAATCTCTATAAAAACAAGAGATTACAAGTACCAAATGACCAGCACTACCCTTAGGGAACCGGGAGGGACAATGCAGGACAAATCTCAGTTGCATAGCTAAATGCAGCCAAACTCCTTAGTAACCTCTATAATTTTAACAACCCTCCATCAGTTCAGATGGAATTGCTTTAGTTGCAAATTCATAAAATAACCACAGTGCAGAGCCTTAGGGAACCCCGGGCTCCTCAGCTTCAAGGTTATGTAGATAAATTATTTGCTTTCTGTAAAATTTTACCTCCCTGTTAAACCCACACTATTCCCCTCAAGTGACAAGACTAAGCTAGTGTAGTCTTATAATTTAATAAAAAATAACTAAGCCAACAGCCAGATATTAGAAGACTAAAAATTCAAGAAACACTCCACAAAACGGAATCACAGATATATTCATTAACTACATTAGCAATTTCAACTAGGGCTAAGATCACAACTGAAGAGCATGTTTTTTAATACTAGCTTAAATGTAAACACAGTACCATATTTCTACATAAAATCTGCAATATCTGACACAGAAGAGAACAACTCAGCAACACCACAAATTTCTACATGAATGGTACATCCATTTATTCTGGAGCCATAACTCATCTGCCTTCCATTTCATGCCCCAGGTTATCCGAGGGCACACACTGTAGGTATAAAATTATAGTCATTGTCTATAGGTGTCTATATGCAAAACAACCTACAAAGACACCTAAAGAAAATTCATATGGCCAATTTCTGAAGTTATTTGCTTTGGAAGGGAGTCTGCAAACAGCAAGAAAACTTGTTGCCCCCTTTCAAGTTTATGAGATAGAGGTGGTTACTAATTAGTGCACACTGACATCTGGATGATGGGAAAAAGGGATTGTATGTGCACTTGCAACTACCTCTACTTGTGCAGCACTAGTGTAAATAAACATACAGGCAAGTACTTTTAAGTTCTTTCTCATGAGTGAGGTCTATGGAAAGCTGACAGGTATTACTTACGGTCACAGCAGAGTAGATGACAGTAGAAAGCAAGCAGCTAAATGAAGATTTGGAAAAATCCTTCATAATATTGACTATTTCATTAAGATCTGATTTTGCCATTAGCTGTCACTAAAGGCAAACTATGTTATATGAATTTTAAAATCCTCAAGGAGTTGGTACTAATAGATGTAGAGAGGGGGAAAGGCTGTTTAAATTGATGCCGTCTTTTAGGTCTGATACTATCAAAAATAGCAAGAAATACCTGTGTTAATACGAGCTATGAAAAAACTTCCTGTTGGATTCAGAACATGAGAGGTTTGATATCACCTTTGTCAGACACACAAATCATATGCTCCTAAGAACAGAGCCTGCTCTGAACTACTAAAATTATTACAACCATAGCAAACCCTCATTCGTTCCTCTTCCGCTTCCCTTCCCAAGAGGGGATTTGTCTGGAGGAAAAGTCATGATGTAAATGCTAAAATTTTTGTTGAGAGAATGTGCACTGATGAGACAGCACTGTTAGGCCAGAAGAATCCTACAGCTTCATTAAGCAGTATTTCTGAATGTCAGGGAGCACTGGGGGTGCTAGAGGTTACCAGGACATTAAAGATAAGACAGGCATGTGTGCACCTCTCATTTGTCCTCTCTTCTCCATTTTCTTTCAAATGAACAGTTTCAGCTGTTGCCTAAAACAGTATCTGAAACTTCTGAGCTAGAGGCGTTGCATCGAAAAGTTTCCTTTTCAAGTATTGCTAAGACTAAAAACCAGTACTAACAAACTGAGGATCTGACCTCACAAGGTTGGCCAGTCGAAGCCAAAAGACCTTGATCTTCTGCGTTCAACTCCAGACACAAAACCAGCAAACAAAACCTGAGACTAACTACATTCTCTTTTGTGCTACTTGCAATAGGTCCCTGACCACAGAAATAAGCATTTAGCACAGGATCTGATGCATGCAAAAATCCTATTTAATGTATGAAAGCATCAACTCAATTGTTTTCACTAACTACTACAATGACAGAAGGAACAGTCTTACTGTTAGATCTGTCCAAGCTGGAGCATTAATGACCAAAACATACACTTCTGTATTTAACCTAGCTACCATCTTGCTGAATTTCTAAGTATATCATATTTAGAAGGACCATACGCTGTCTGAAATAAACATCCAGGAGGTGGGCACCCCTGGGATCTAGATAGTATTTATCCTGGGTGAGACCGAGCTTCCCCATCCAGGAAATGCCATCCAGCTTGCTATTCAGTGTCCAGCTGAGCACTGGGGCTGCACTTTTTTCCTGGTTACCCCCACAAGGGAAGCCAGGTGCCCTGTCTGGGTAATTTGGGACCTAAAACCCAGGTACTCCTCCTACCATCCTCTTTAGACATACCCCATCACCCAGGAATGCTGCACTTCAGAAGCGCTGCAGGAGCGAGCCATGGGCATTGAGAAGAGCGTGCACGAAGGAGGAATGGACAGTATCCTGCTTGTCTGGGAACACCTTTGGGAGATGAAGAGTGGGAAATAACAAAGGCTTCTGTCCCTACTCCGTGGCCATTTCTAGTTTTACTCCACCATTGTGCACAGCACACGCTGGCATTCAAGTCTGACTATCAGAAGCTCGGTTTTACCACTACAGCAGGTTTTCATCCTGACCCAATTATTTGTCCTGAAATGACTGTGCTCGGCAGGAAGGATGCTCTCTTAGTTGTGTGACACAAGATCCAGGAAGAATAAAAATCCACATGTCAGTGTATTTGTCCTTACCACAGGCAATAGTCCAATAGACCAGGGAGTCTGGTGCTTGGTAGAGGATTCGATAAGGTGCCACCCTGGCACTGGAGTCCAGCACGACATCAAGAGTACCCACAAGGAGACCTATGGAACAGGAAATTCTCATGAATACACATGCAAGATCCCACAGGAGAGGCCTCTGCAGTCCCTCCCCATTCCATTTCACCCTCCATGGCAAACTGCAGACCTATATATTCATCCCCACACTTGCTGTCTCATGTTGTAAAGAGGAAAAGTGATCCAACAGGGAAAAATGTTCCATTTCAACAAGACTACAACTCCAAAATGTACTTCTATTCTAGCATAAAGACAGACAAATGGAGGAAAAGCAGAAGGCAGTTGTGTTATAAATCATGTTTAAAAGTTATTTAGTTCTTTCCTGTGTTTCACACACTGCGAAGCCCTAGGTTAAAAAAACAAACCAAACAAACCACCAACTACAACCCTCTCCTCCGACACCAACAAAAACCCCCAGACAATACACGCTAAAAGGGTTCAAAACTGGAATGTCAGCTAGAAAAAACTAAGACTTCCAGCAAAAACAATTTTGCTACTTAACAGTCTGATTCTTTATGGTAGAAAGGATCAAAATGCCTTAGAGTCAAGCTGTTTTTCAGATGAAAGGATACCAGGGAAAGACAAAGCCATACTGTTTTCCAGAAGTAGCTTTGAAAATTCTTTGCTATTGAGGGGGCCATCAACAGTTGCATACCAAAAATTACCAATAATTCCTAATTCTATTTCCACAGATTCTAGATCCTGGTTTTATTACAAACTACACACAAAACTAAACTCTAACACCCCAAAACCCTCTCCCTACAAGAAAGACCTATTTATTTTTTAAAGAAATAGTTTTCCCCCTTTTCATCTCCCCTGCAGAGATGTCAGATTTAAACTCTCACGTTGAAGTTCTCAGCAAGTTGTTTCAATGTTTTGAAAAAAGTTTTCCAACACATTGAAAACAAATAGATGAACTTCCAAATATTTGTTTCTGCAAATACTGGGGTAGAAACTAGGTGGGTTTTTTTAATTTTTTTTTTTTATTTTTTAAACAGCTGAAATAAACTGCATGCACCAAAAAAAAATTTTAAAACACTCCTGTTAAATTCTCTTCTCCTTTCAAGTGGCTGTTTTCATCTTTTACTGTCGTAGTACTATTAGTACCTCATTCTGCTCTGTCATAAGTGGTACAGAAGACTGTTTCCCTCACTACTGTTCTTTCAGATTTGCATTATGCACCATAAAGATATAAAAGCACTACCCATTCTCCATCTCAGTAGATCTCTTAAATCTGAACTGAAACTGATACTCAGAAACACCCCACCTATCAGTGATTTTGTATTTCCCCATTCTATGGTTTTTTTACTTTGTTTTAGACAAATCTTAACAGGCCAGATCACTTGTAACCTCTTTCTGCCCAGTGTGTTGATATCCACCACTTTTTAACACAAGAATTCTAAAATGCACAAGAAACAAGTCTGGGCACAACATCAGGTCATTAGAAAGGTGTGTTATTGATCTATCTGCCAATTACAGGATTATAATTGGCAGACTATAATCTGCCAATTCATATTTATATAAAATATCCCAATGCTCATTAGTCTAACTAGCTTTAGTTGCTCCTATTGTCATCTTAAACCTTCATACCTCATGCATTTTGATTACTGCTGTAGACTGACAAGCTGCCTTTGAACAATCCTCCATCACCCCAACTCCCTCCGAGCTCAGGAGAATGAAGTAGGTTATAATGCTACTTCAATTTATAATTTTTTTTTTCTGTTAAATATACTCTCACTTCTGCTTCACAAACCCAGTATGGCCCTGGTCCAGGAAGCACATGTCTACTTCAACCAAGGGCAAAGATCCTCAAACACTTAAAGCTGCCAGTGAGCTCAAGAGTATTGCTCAGCTGGCTGCAGAGCAAGCCAGACACTACACTGTGTTCATCATCTGGCTTTGCTGCAAACACAGCAGGGCTTATGCTCAAGATTCCTTATGCTTTTCAGCTTCACATGACTACTGACAGCACTAAATATGCAATAGGCGTGATGTAATATCTAAATAAAGTTGTATGCTGGCCAAATGCAAGCTTCTCTGAGGTAGAGAAACGCTTAATTCCTTGCATTCTTTAAAAATACGCTTGTTTCTCTCCTCCTGCTTTATTTCCACATTTGTTGGCGTGTGGGTGGTCCCACCAACAAATTCTGCCCCAAGTTCTAGGAGGGCAGTGCAGCTGTGAAGAGTGGGATACGCAGGTAAGGTCAGGGAGTCAGAACAAACCTACTGACTTGTGCAGCAACATCGAGCTCAGAAGAGTTTCCCATCCTACCTCCTCCTCCTCCCCTGAATATGGGAGACAGGAGAGGAACATCCCCCTGTCCCACCAAACACTGTAAAATAGAGCAGTGTATTCAAGAAACATGGAGAGCACTATTAAAACAAAGAAGAAACCCCAACGGAAACAAACAAAAACCAGCAACAAAAGAGAGGAGTCAGCACTGAAACAACAGATGGGAGGTAGGAAAGGAAAACAAACTATACTTCCCAGTGGTGCAGCAAGGAGGTGTTGCCCAGGGGCTTCTGAGCAATGGAAACAGGTCACAGAAATAACCATGAAGCGAGGTTAAAAGAAGAAAATTCACCGAACTCCAGAAGATCTCATGGAAATTCAAAGTCTAGCTTACCAATGTAATTGGAACAGACAGTTTATCAACAAAATTTTACTTATATCATGAAATAGCTATTTTCATAGATGATACATGTGATATTTTAAAAAATAAATTACATGTTTTTGTAACATTAAACCCAGTTAATATTCACTTGAGGAGTCATGGAGCCACATCTGCCTGCTCTCCTTCAGAAACTGTCCTGTTTGGCATTGTTAGATCAACATTGGTTTTTAGGGTTTGGGTGGTATTTGTTGTTTGGTGGGGTTTTTTCCAATGCAGACATGTGATGCAACCAGAACGAAATCACAGCAGTTCATGCTGTTAATCTCTTTGAGGAATTTCCACATGAAGTAGAAATGAAAATTAAAAAATAAAACCATTAACAGCATTGTCATACTGTTCATTAGTTCATTAATTCTTCATACAGCGCCTTTTCAGATGCAATTAAGTAACTGAAAGTTTCTATAGAAACAGAACAGGCAACAAAGAATCAGATTTCTTAAATCAGACAGGTCCTTGGGCAAGTGCCAGTAAATTACCCAGGCAATCAAATCATGTGACTATACTGATTGCAAATTTTTCCCCATAATTTCATCAGGTTTCTGACTACATAGTGAAATAAGGGAAGAATTTTCCAGAGTAAGAATACTAGATCTGCAAGCCCTTTTCGAAGCTCGATGTTCTCATGAGCAAAGGTTTAAAGCACACGGTATAATTGGTAGGACTAATATTTGGCTAACTGATGACAGCCCCAACCCTGAAGGCACTCAAGTAACCATGTATCGAGGAACAGTCCCATCAGACACCTGCCAAATTTCTGGAGCAACCATACCAATACATGGAGGCAGGAGGGGAAAAGGGAGGGATAACACCTTCATTTTGTTTGGTATGACTTCTTTAGTAAAGTCGGGTTCCAATTTTGCAAACCTGAATTCTAAAGCAAAGGTCCAGGAAATTGCTCAGTATTCTCTCTCTTTTCTGTAAAACATAGATATTAGCAGAGGAAAAAGAGTGATATGTAATACCTGGAACCAGGGAATACAAAGCCACAACCGGCTGGGGGCCTGGGCAATTGCTCTTGCATTGTGTTACTGGAAGGACACACAATGTACTAGAGGGAATTACTGGAAAGGGGTTCAGTTACCTGATGCAATTTGTGCTGAAGGAAGAAATCACACTACATTTTACTTATCTGACCACATTCAGTGATGGCTCACATTTAGTTATTAACTGGAGGGGGAGCCTATAACCACTGCAGAAAGTGTACAAATTAGTAGTCTGCATTCACACTTTAAATTATGTATTCTACTTGTATCCTCACACTAGCAACCAATTTCCAACTTCTTTTTTTGCTGGAAGGGATTATGATCACATGAAGCCTGACCTCCTGCATAACACAGACCCCTTTTAAGTCACATTATTTCTATCTCACTAAAGGATATTTTCCACAAAGGTAGGTCATCTTGGTTTGAAATCGAAGCCAATTGCTTCAGCCAGTTCAGATTTTTCCAAGCACCACTGCACTCCCTGCTCTTTGGAGACCAGCATTCCACATGGATTACAGTCCAGACTGATTGCCCACAAACAGCAATGAAATCAAGGGATGACCTGCTGTAGAATCAACCTGGTACATTGTAAGTTCCCAGTGAAAGCACACATACTTTAGAGTATATACCTGTAGTAAGTCACAATATCTGTGACTCTTTGGGTACAGATCTTTGCTGCAGCAATACTTCTTCCTTTTCCTTCTTTTAAAGTATAACTGGTGATTATTCTTTTACCCTTCACAAGCAAGTTTCTTTGGAAAACATCGATTACTGGTGCTTTTAAAGGAAGTTTATGCACTGTACACAGGAACAATCTTTTTTATTACCAAAGGATTTTCTTATGACAAACAGAACTTTTCACAGAAAGTCACACTTTCATTTTAATAAAACACAGACAAATACTAAGTAGTCTTTATCATCTTTCTACAGTCTCCCTGACAGCAATGTTACAATTATATTTGTGAGCCTTGGGTGTTTTACCTGCTAAAATACACCAGGTTCTCAAAGCAAATTGGATTACATATTCAACAGTGAGGACCTGGATTATGTATCACCTCTGGCGCACCTTATTAAAACACTGAAACCAATGAATTATAATAAATAATGACACTTCAAAGCTTAAGAGTTACCAGCAGCCATGACTTTGCTGCACAGCAAGCACCATCAAAAAGCTTGATGCTTCCCAGCATCAAGTGATGCTTCTCATTCAGCTTTAACCTCAAAGCAGAGGGGCTTTCAAGCACACAGCAGCGGCCTTGATAGATCCATTCCTCAGTGACATGGGCAACCTGTATCACACCTTGCCCACAGCTGGAAGGAGGTCACTCTGCAGCTGGTGCCACTGCTGTGCCCAACGCTGCCACCCAGTCTGCCAGTCTACAAACATGTTGTTCACCTGGGAGCAGAGCCCTGCCCTCCCATATCCTTCTCCCAGATCTACATGAATACAACCTACAGCCTGACAGTCTCCAAGGACACCTTCTCTTAGGAGATTTTTACCTAAAAAAATGCCTAAACAAAGAGCATACGTGTTTTTACCACACTGACCAAATATAAAAGTGTATCCTGCAAAAGAGCTGAGATACAGTACAAGTCAGTCTGTGACTGCTGGAGTCATGCTCATGAGCTACCACCAAATAGTCCTATGGATGTCACCAGCCTATTTGTGTAGGAGCTCAACACCACAACTAGAAAAACTTGCAACATCACATGTGTCATTAGCAAGAACTTTTCAAAACAGGCACTGTGACATTCCAACACTGAATCAAAAACATACTGCTTAAAAGGTTCCCGGTATTTAAAGTATGCTGGTGATGACCTCCCACTCTTTCCACTGAAGGAAGATGGACACATAATGACATATTCTGGTCATAAACCTGAAACACCCAGGGGAAGTATTTAGACTGTAAATGTCAGCTGATTTCCAGGAAAGCCTCAATCAATAGGGTTGATTTAAGTCATATTTGTACCCTGAGCATTCAGTTTTATATTGACTCAATGGACAATGAATAAACTCTTCCCAAAGTTTAAGCATTACTTCCTGAACCATAAAAACAATAACTCAAAAGAATACATAGCTAAAACATATAGTACAAGCTATTGTTTTTCCTAGTAACTATAATGAATCATTACTATTCCATTCTTTCTCAAGGCAGCTCATGTGATTAGCTCTCATTTGTTATTACAGGATGAAATCATCCAATTACTTGTCTGTCAAAACTCAACCTGGAGCAACAATCTGAACTCCATGGATAATACTATGAACAAAGCCTTTTAAAAGAGAGGTCAATTCTATTTGATTTAATTTCATGGGAAAGCCTATATGAATAGTAAATATTATACCCCACTCAAAAGTAATTACAGTGTTAAACCTTCAATATTGGTAATAATACCCACAAAAGTATGAATATAACCTCTTCATTTTTAATAGGTTAGGGTTTTTTTGATAGGTGTTCATTTACATAAACAAAGGTAAAATAAACTGTAAAGACTTATTTCTTAACTGCCTTCCCATGTGGGTTATAAAGCAGTGGCTTACATGGGCATGTAATGTGGTATCAAGAAAAAGACATTTTTCCTCTGAACTTAAGGTATTGAAATTAAGATTTGTTACGTTTTTCCAGGGTCTACCTTTGCTGCTCTCTCTTTCTACTAATGCAGTTCCACAGGGCACTGATTTGCCCAGCCACCATTCCCTTTACACAACTTTTTAAACATGTTCATCACAACTGACTTCAGGGAAGGACTGTTCCTCTACTGAGGTTTAGAAAGAAAAGCAGCAAAACCAGTACTTGCTTCTCCTGTCTTCAGGCTGATGAACACAAATGAGGGAAGACTGAAAACCTAATCACTAATCTTATTAAAAAAAAAAACCAACCACTTATCAGTGTGATGATCTGGCTTGACTACTTGACTACTGAAGGAAAAAGCAGTAGCAAACAATAATGCTTTCATCCAGACTACAAGTTTAACAATTGTGATTGCACTAGATCATCTTCCAAATATGTTAATTTAAAAGTGATCAGCGATTGAATGACTATCACAGTACTTGTCCAGGTGTCCAAACAACCTATGATCACCCCTGTAAAAAACCTGTATCTTAACTCGAAACTGAATCTCGCTGGGTTTAGACTTTCAGCTTTTAGAACCTCTTGTAGCTTCTGCCAAGCTGAAGGGCCCCAAGCAGTGTAAGTACAACCACATCTGTCAATGTTATCTACCAAACAACAGTTAAAGTATTTCAGGTTTGTAAATCTTTGCTGGTTTTCTCTGTAACAGAGAAGAAATCAGAATGTGCATTACATTCCGTATCTATTGCTACCTACAGACACATACACACAAAGCGAAAGAATTTCCAAAAAAGCAAAATAAATTTCCACCAAGGCTCAGTTTTGCAGCTGCTGAAAAGTCCAGGCACAGAACTCCCACAATAATACATCCAAATAGTAAGTTCCCAGAAACAAACCCACCAGATTTGAATTGAAACAAAAACCTAGCAGAAGGAGGAGAACACAGAGAGAGATGAGCACTGACAGGACATTCTGCAAGTTAAAAATATGTGAAGAAACACAGCACAGAGGGAACTTGTATTTGGACAAAACCCCAAACAAGTAACCATACTCCTGAAGAAAATAAATCTTATGCTATATATCAATCACACCAGACTGTATGAAATGATGGAGAAACAGTGAGAAAAATACAGATGGAGCCAACAAACGCTTTTTAGGTGCAATATAAACAATTACTCATAAACTTGCAAAAAAACCAAAAAACAACTAGGAAAAGTATGATCAAGTACCACTGACCAAAACAGCAGTGGAGTCACTGAACTTCACTCAAAACTAATTATTTTTAAGCATCCCATTCTCTCAGAGTAGCATAAGGAAATAAACAGATTTCATCCAAGAGCAAAATTTAAATCAACTACATCTGCACCAATATACAACTCAGAGAAACTAGGTAAGGCTAATGAACAAATTAAGTATGAGTCACTTAAGAAAAACAACAACCAAACAAAAAAAACCACAACAAAACAGAGAAAACCCCCAAACATCACCACTGCTAACCTAAGAAAAATTACTGTAAACTGAATCTAGTCAGAGAAATCAATGGTATAAACTGAGAACTGAAGCGTGTACAGTAAACTCAGCTTTAACTAGAAATGAACAGTTCTGAAGCACAGCATGGCCAAATACAAGCTAAACCTGAAAAGAAGCAATAGTTTCAGAAAAATTTTAAATTCTAGCCGTTCTGACTGAACACCTGCACACAGATCAGATTTCAATAAGCTATCAGAGGAGGAACTTTACCAGGGAAATGAAGAACTATGAACAAAAATCCCAGTAGCTTCGGCTAACAAAATACTGGAAAACACAGAGGCAAAGCATTAGACAGGACTGTGAAGAAATAATTAAAAAAATTAAAAATTTACTAGCTGAAACTAAAACTACTACTGTAGAAAGAAATTCATACACCTTACCTGGAAACTTCAGGAAAAAAATCAGAAATCAGGCCTAGAAAATACTTATAACCATTCTTTTGAAAAGAGAACAAATGGAAAGGTTTCCAAGAAGTCTTCCAGAGCCTGAGCCTACCTCAGCACCAGATTTAAAGGCAAAATGCAAATGTAATTTCCAAATACCAACATTGATCAGACAACAGAAGTATGATTGGTGATCAAAGAAAGAAAGAAAAGCAAGACCTCAGCCAAATGGTTACAGCTCCTTACACACTTTGTATCATCATATTTGAGTAAAATCAGCGGCAGTGACAACTCCTGTGTGTTACAGGAAAAGCCATATATAGTGGGATGCTATGAAGGATAAAAACAAGCAGAGGTCACAAATCCTAGGGAAAAACAGGGAAAGCTGAAGGGATTCTGCCTATACCAAATATTTACACAAAGAAATTTCGTATGGGAATACATGTGTTTTAATTAAGTTCCAAAAGCATTTGAGTATCTACTGGCATACCTTGTGGAACCTTTCTTAATTCTGCAGAACTCTAATTGAAATTTTCAAGAGTCCAAACTTCTGTGAAATATGATATATTCTTACAAGGGTGCATAACTGGACAGTGGAGTGATGCAAATGTGGGAACTGATGTGAAGAAGTGCGACTTCGACACCTTTCAGTGTGGGACCAAAAAGCAATAAGAAAAACCAGGTAAGCAATAGGAACTCTGGTATAATGCAGAAAATTGCTAAGAGGCCTAAACATTTATTGCTTTATTGTGATCCTGTGTGACATTTCCAGCAAGGTTTCCCACAAACAGAGATCTCAGGAGGAACAGCAGGCCATCCTGGAATTCCATGTGTCAAGCAGCAACATCCTTTCAGAAGGCAAAAGTGGCAAACGACAGCTCAGAAACCCTGATGTGTGACACTGCTTGCAGTGTAAAAGGTGAAGAATCCTTCCAGAAAAGTCTTTGACCAAGAAGCGTTACAGCAGGGAATCAAACAGCAGTTCAGCCCTAGACATCTGCATGTTCTCTTGAAGTGGAAATCCACTGGTGTGAAGAAGCAAACACACCCACAGCAGATCCTGAGGAAAAGCTCAGAAGCATCAGAGCAGATTTGGTGAACTGCCAAACGACAGAGTGGAACCAACAACAACAAACCTTCCACCCCATGAGCCGAAACGAACATGGAAAGCTGGCAGACAGGCTGACCACCCCCACTCATTATGCTAATTGCATCCATTTTGATAAACACTACATTTCAAGTATCAGAAAGCACACGCGTTCTACTCAAGTGTACCAAGTTTGACAAGCAAAATCCTAACTGCTTGAGTCAACACGGGTAGAAAGTGCCAAGTTTGTTAGAGCATGGACCATCCTTTGTTCAGGCAGATGATACGCTGGCCAAAAGCTTTTCTAAACCTTCAGTATAAACAGCTTTTCAAGCAACCTCTTCCTCAACCCTCTGAATTGACAGGTTGAAAGCAAGACAGAATCTTATCTCCAAATTCTGAGCTACTAATTGTGTTGTCCAGCAAGGCTGCAAAAAAGTCTTTAAAGTTAGAACACTGTCACAGTCTTAAAAATTGTATTAGATCTGACATTGAAAGCTCACAGCAGCCAGCAGAGCTCAGAACCTCTTGCTTCTGCCTTTTGAACGTGGAAATGAAACAATAACTTCTTTTGCAAAAATAACTGGGGAGAAAGATAGTATTTCATCAGATTCTTTTATCATCAGAAACCAGCAAATTTCCATCTGCTCTCTTCTGCTTAAACATTTGAAATCATCTTTGGCAACATTTCAAACTTGAAAACTCCTACTGCATCTCTCACACAAGCACTGTTCCAGCTGTAAGCATAAATATACCCCGTCTGCAAAATAATTCACTCCTAAAGACAGTTCTTGCAAGCTAAGAACAATTTATTTGCCTTGACACCCAAACAGAGCACAGTAGCCACAAGTTAACTGACCACACCTTCAGTCTCTCTTCCTGCAAGCTCCAAGTGAATTCATTGCTCTGCCATCCATTATTAGCTGCACTAATCCCTTGTAATGTTTCCAGGTAGAAGAGTTTGGCAAACATTATCACAATACAGGAGAGAGCAGTTAGAGACACTTTTAAACCTATTTGTTGCTTCTGAATGCAAGATACGCTTAATAACATGACTCTTAGTTGTTTATAAACTTTATGGCATGTTCAAGATCCTTACACCCATGAAAGTAATGAATGAAGCTGTCATACAGGGCATAGTGCCCAAATGATGGATGGCAGAGTTCTGGGTTCATGTTCTCTCCAAACACCTCTGCTTCAGGTGATGCAAGTTTACTGCGTAAATAAATACACCAGATTCCTCTGGAGAAGGAATTATTTCATACAGGCCAAACTACCCATCTGCCCAGGGGAGCAAGCAGAATATGTACAAAGGAGAGAAGGTTAAAAATATCCAGCACCTTTGAGAAAACTAATAACAACAATGAAAATACTTTTTTCCCCTGTTGGTGAACAAAGGGAAGATGAAACTCTTCAGCAAGGGTCACACAGATGCAAAATAAGGGCATGGCATTATGTGCAAGGCATGAAACAATTTCATTTAGGAGAAAGTTCATCAACTATCAAATACTTTTAAATCACAAAAGTACATTTTTTGGTCTTGTCCTGGAAGATCAATGCAATGACGCAAGATAATGTGAGTTTGCAGAACAGCTATGAAAATCCAATTTAAAATCCAATTCACATGTCTTTCCTATTTTCCTTTTGTTAAAAAGGAACATAAAAACCAAGCAACCTTCAGTTAAGGCATGCTTACAAAGAAAAGTTGCACTGATGTGACCAAAACTGACACAGACACAATAATTTAAATGAGACCAGACCTTACTTTAGTAAGACTATTCAAAAAGCAGTATCTCTGGATAAACTATTGATCAAACACACTTTGTTAGCAGAGATGAATTCTATGGACTCACTAATCAGCACTGCCCTAACAACAAGACCAACATAATTCTTCTAACTTGTTACAATACAATATTAAAATAATAGGGGAAAATGTCTCCAACTCCCAAACAACTATTTAAATAAGAGTGTTTCTCTGCTTAACTGTTACACAAATCAAGGCCAAGAGGAGAGAACCAGTGTAGAAAGGGCTGACTTTTCATCCCTTTCTCCAAAGCAAAGGGTTTCAGCACTCAGAGTGGATCCAGGAGAACACATAACATCAGTACTGTCCTTCTGCTCCAACACAAACCCAGCAGGAATTACTGTCACCCACCCCAAGGCTATATAAAAATACTTGCTTTTAGACTGAGACATGACAAAAGACCTGAGAGATGAAGGTCTTCCAGACTTTGCTCTGGCCATGGTAACCTTTGGATGGTAGTAAGTGATGCAAGACAGGTAACATAGAGACCCTGTCAGGCATTTTATGGCTTTCAGCCGCATTTTCACAGTCACAGCATTCCATGCACCCCCGAAGAGGTTTGTCCTCAGCCTTCCCCCCTCGTTCCCATTCACTCACAGGAAAGCACTCTATGTCTTCCTTCAGCTGCATGACAGAGCAGCCCCTACTAAATTTCTTCAAAGCTTGACATGATCACAGATGAAGAGAAGGGCATTACACTTAACACTGATCAGTTTGCTGATGGGATAGTTTCACAGCAAACCTAGATTTGAGGGCACTGCCAGAAAATCAATGCTTCTCATTGTCTACCCACCGCTTAAGTTACACAGCGAAGCCATGTAATACCATCAGTCCCACAGTCTCATCAATTTGAAAGTCAGTTGTCACTCTACAATTCAAGACATGACTTCAAGAGTCAATAATGAAGGAGTACAAGTCAGCAAAAGTTAGATCACAAAAAAAAAAAAAGAAAAAATAATAAAAGGACAGCTGTATTTACATCCTCTCTTGCATATATGAATTCAGACCATCCCTACCACAGTGAAAAATCCTTCATATAGTATTTCTAGTCCGTTTCAAGGACATATAAGCTGGTTTCCCCACAGACCAATCAGGCCAAATTTTATACCACATTCATCGGTGCATAATTTTTTACATTATATCTCAGCAAATATCAGCATTATGTCACTACAGGAAAGAAAATTAAGGAGGAAAAACCCCCAACCCATCACCCACAAAAAGTTAATTTTTTTCCTGTTTCTTTACGTTTGACCAGATAACCTCAACCTCTGTCACAAGAACAGTATCATTATTATCTATAGAACTTCCACAGGGTCATCCTAAATGCTATCATCACTGCAAGTTATGTATCCTGTTTACTGTTTCAGCAGATTTTTTAACTTATTCTGAACCCTCAGGATCAGTTAGGACCCTCAATACCTTGCTTTCAACCAGTCTTTCCAACCAAGAACAATCCATTGGCTTTCCCTACCTGCCCTGGCCCTCCATGGGCAGACCACAGCTGTTAAAACAACAAGTGTAAAATTCCAGTATTTCCATGAAAAACAAAGAATCAGAAGTTCCACTTATTACTGTGCCTGTCAAGCTGGGATTAGCCTGGACACTCTACATCCCTTTCTTTCTTTCTTCCTCTGCCACCTTCTATTGACCACTGCGTCAAAAAATCCTGTCATTTTAGCACACGGTCTGAGAAGCTCCCATAGAGCCCTTTAAATACTGGTAGCACTAATAACTTAATAATGGGGCATTGATTAGTTATGGTTTTGGCAACATACTGAAAAAAGCTACAGTTTTTTTCTGGCCCTTCTCTGTACAAATAAACACACCCCTGGAAACTCACTCCAACTACAACCTCAATGCCCCAGCTGCTGCAATTCCAGGCAAAGCATAGGAACTAATAAAAGTGGTTTTCAAAATATGTGTAGAAATTTGGCCTCCTAAATAATGTTCACTATACAGACTCCATTCACATACTAAAATGATGGATACAGTGCACAAATATTTACATTCCAAGGGAGAGGGGCAAAAATGCAGAAACAAAGACAGAACTATTTCTGTATTCTGAACATTTACCAAGTGTTGCTGGTTTATCTGGCTTTCACAAAAAAAACCCAAAAAACAAAAAACAGCACACATTTATGAATCCTACTCCCACTCAAGGACAAAATCTTCAAAAGTGATCTCTCCATCTGTACAATGGTATCACCAACCAGACTATTATACATACAACAGCAAGACTTAGGTATATATGCACTGTACAAACAGGTTGAAGAGAAACCCCTAAAACTTAAAAATATTTGCCCAGTAACTGAGGAATGACTGGAAAATTGATGGGTATTTCAAACAAACTCTAATTCAAAGATAACAAAGTCAGAAGGGTAGAAGAATGCCTTGTCGGACCTTAAGAGGCCAGGAGGCAATCCATGAAAGGAGAGCCTGAAAAGAATTTTTCAGTAAATAGAGCAGGGGTGAACTTTTGAAGCACAACATGTTTCTTGTGGATTTGACAACTCTGTCCATAATTCAAAAGATTTAAAAAAAATAAAAATAAAAATCTATAGCCAATGTAGAGTGGCTGCTGGTCACTTCGTATGCAAGAATGAGGTGGTTTATCAACACACAACACTGAAGTAAACTGAAGACCTTGGGAGTCTACATGAAAATACACGTCACAGTAATGCCTTAGTTTAGATTATAAATTGTTTACAAGTCCATAGAGCACTGAAAGGCTGAAGAAACACTTAATCTCCTGGTAAATATGTACAGGCCCTTGAACCAAATACAGATGTAGTCCATATGTTTATTTTGCTTAGCCTGAAGTACTCATTGTCAGGGAAGTGGGTAAAGAAGAAAGCACAGGTTTTCAGAGAATGAGGTTGACTATTCTGTACCAGTTCAACAAATATCACTGGAAACACCGTTGGGTTCTGTATCTCCAATAACACATAAATGCACATACATTGCCTAAAAAAGGGTGGAAGGTCTCGACAAACGCACA
>VWZF01002624.1:177587-252149 GCA_013396755.1 Sclerurus mexicanus
CCACCTGGAGCACTGCATCCAGCCTCCTGTGGAGTCAGGCTGAGAGGGCTGTGGTTGCTCAGCCTGGCGAACAGAAGGCTCGGGGAGATCTTAGAGCACCTTCCAGTACCCAAGAGGGCTTCAAGAGAGCTGGAGAGGGGCATTTTGCAAGGTGTAATAGGACAGGGAGTGATGGCTTCAAACTGATTGAAGTCAGGAGTAGATTAGATAAGGGGATGAAATTCTTCAGCAGCAGGGTGGTGAGGTGCTGGAAGAGGTTGCCCAGTAAAGCTCTGAATGCCCCATCCCTGGAATTGTTCAAGACCAGGCTGACGATGCTGGTCTAGTGGAAGGTGTCCCTGCCCATGGCAGGGGCTTGGAATTAGGTGATTTTTAAGGTTGGTTCCCACCCAAACTATTCTAACTCTTTTAACTGGCTGCCTTGAGAGATTTGGCCTTCTCATCCTGTGGCTCAGAGAACTATGTAGAATTGGGTGTTAAAAGGAAGAGAGGGCTCTGGCCTCCGCTTTGGTGGAAGCCAACCACCAGAAGTGGTGAGATTGTCCTCTTTCTGCAGTCTCTTTTGAAGTACCCCATCTCTGCTATGCCCCACACCACATTTGAAACTCACCTCTGCTGCTGAAGACCACATCATGCCTACTGCTTGACATGGGGGGAATTTTTGAGGGCCTGAAATACCCTAAAACAAACCAGTATACTTGGCAGGTATGCCAAGCATACTTAAAGGGAGCAGTAATATGTATAGGTAGCACCTGTTTTTTACCCTTGCAACTCGGAACACTATTTGATTTCCAAGTTGTCAGGAAACGACTTGCTGGCCTCCCTTTAGTCAGAAAACTGTTGTTAACCCTTCAGATACTTACCTTTGGTTTGCTAAAGATGTGGAGAAGAATAAATTAAGCCCCAAAGAAAACATTGAAACCATCTTCCAAGCACAAACTACTCATATGCAGACTGTATTAACTGGTGCTGGCATGGAGCTGGTGCCCGTTGCTCATCCTGTGGAGATGGACACATGGACATGGGAGGAATGACTCTGTCTGAGGTAGCAGTCATGTGGCTGTTACTGTGTAGGTAAAAGTTCAGGAGCAGGAAGTGACCATCTCTGACAGGCACTTCAAAATTGGACTTTCAAGCTACTTGGCATAGAGTTTTTAACTAGACCTGGTTTAAAGAAACAGACAAACAACCAAAATCTGGAATTTCTTCTCAAAGCTATAAGAAACAGTTCAAAATTTCTCTATAAAAATACTACCCCTATAAAGCCTTTTAAGAGCGAGGTAATTTCAACAATACTGAAATTCAAAATAATCTCATTCTGTGATAAATTCCGAAAGGGTGAAGAAGCTCTTCTGCATTCCCATTCAAAGTGGAGCTGCCCTCTAGCAATGATGATTTTTTTAAACCAGGTCGAGTTAAAAACTCTATGCCAAGTAACTTGGAAGTCAAATTTTATCCCGGCTAAAATTAGTGACAAAAGGTCCAAGTAAATTCTTTTAGTAAAGGCAGAATGTGACACGGACAAGGCTTATCAATGCTCCTATGTTCTCATAGGAGTACTGATGGCTTTGCTAGTGTTGTCATCACTGCCAACACTCTGCAGTAGAACTACTAAGGCCACACCAGTATTTTAGGGAAGAATAAGCATATGATACTCTGCTGCGGTGGGAGGCAGTGAGGAAGGTAATTTTCTTTGTGAACTTGTCCTCAAGAAGGAAAAAGAGCATTATCAGAAGCTGGACACTCCTCCTGTTTTCCACTCCTAAACTGCTTTTCAGCAGTGGGCACAGACAGTTAGGAATGGAAAACTGTAAGCACCGAAAACACCTTATTGATGCCAGTGAGTCAGTTTTACATGCCAGCAGGGTGACATATATTATTGGCATAAAAAAAAGCAGAACTCCTAACATATTTCCTATTTATTTTCCATTAAGCACTATAGAACTTTTGAACAAAACTGGAAAGAAATGAAATATCATCACTCAAGTAAATGGCATTTAAAATGAGCTTGTATTGTGTCTTTTTACTGCTGTGTTGTGGGTAGTATCAAGGCATTTTAAATNAGAAGGACAAGGGTATCCCGGGCCGCATCCCAAGCGGAGCGGCCAACAAGGCGAGGGAGGGCATTCTGCCCCTCTGCTCTGGTGAGACCCCACCTGGAGCACTGCATCCAGCCTCCTGTGGAGTCAGGCTGAGAGGGCTGTGGTTGCTCAGCCTGGCGAACAGAAGGCTCGGGGAGATCTTAGAGCACCTTCCAGTACCCAAGAGGGCTTCAAGAGAGCTGGAGAGGGGCATTTTGCAAGGTGTAATAGGACAGGGAGTGATGGCTTCAAACTGATTGAAGTCAGGAGTAGATTAGATAAGGGGATGAAATTCTTCAGCAGCAGGGTGGTGAGGTGCTGGAAGAGGTTGCCCAGTAAAGCTCTGAATGCCCCATCCCTGGAATTGTTCAAGACCAGGCTGACGATGCTGGTCTAGTGGAAGGTGTCCCTGCCCATGGCAGGGGCTTGGAATTAGGTGATTTTTAAGGTTGGTTCCCACCCAAACTATTCTAACTCTTTTAACTGGCTGCCTTGAGAGATTTGGCCTTCTCATCCTGTGGCTCAGAGAACTATGTAGAATTGGGTGTTAAAAGGAAGAGAGGGCTCTGGCCTCCGCTTTGGTGGAAGCCAACCACCAGAAGTGGTGAGATTGTCCTCTTTCTGCAGTCTCTTTTGAAGTACCCCATCTCTGCTATGCCCCACACCACATTTGAAACTCACCTCTGCCGCTGAAGACCACATCATGCCTACTGCTTGACATGGGGGGAATTTTTGAGGGCCTGAAATACCCTAAAACAAACCAGTATACTTGGCAGGTATGCCAAGCATACTTAAAGGGAGCAGTAATATGTATAGGTAGCACCTGTTTTTTACCCTTGCAACTCGGAACACTATTTGATTTCCAAGTTGTCAGGAAACGACTTGCTGGCCTCCCTTTAGTCAGAAAACTGTTGTTAACCCTTCAGATACTTACCTTTGGTTTGCTAAAGATGTGGAGAAGAATAAATTAAGCCCCAAAGAAAACATTGAAACCATCTTCCAAGCACAAACTACTCATATGCAGACTGTATTAACTGGTGCTGGCATGGAGCTGGTGCCCGTTGCTCATCCTGTGGAGATGGACACATGGACATGGGAGGAATGACTCTGTCTGAGGTAGCAGTCATGTGGCTGTTACTGTGTAGGTAAAAGTTCAGGAGCAGGAAGTGACCATCTCTGACAGGCACTTCAAAATTGGACTTTCAAGCTACTTGGCATAGAGTTTTTAACTAGACCTGGTTTAAAGAAACAGACAAACAACCAAAATCTGGAATTTCTTCTCAAAGCTATAAGAAACAGTTCAAAATTTCTCTATAAAAATACTACCCCTATAAAGCCTTTTAAGAGCGAGGTAATTTCAACAATACTGAAATTCAAAATAATCTCATTCTGTGATAAATTCCGAAAGGGTGAAGAAGCTCTTCTGCATTCCCATTCAAAGTGGAGCTGCCCTCTAGCAATGATGATTTTTTTAAACCAGGTCGAGTTAAAAACTCTATGCCAAGTAACTTGGAAGTCAAATTTTATCCCGGCTAAAATTAGTGACAAAAGGTCCAAGTAAATTCTTTTAGTAAAGGCAGAATGTGACACGGACAAGGCTTATCAATGCTCCTATGTTCTCATAGGAGTACTGATGGCTTTGCTAGTGTTGTCATCACTGCCAACACTCTGCAGTAGAACTACTAAGGCCACACCAGTATTTTAGGGAAGAATAAGCATATGATACTCTGCTGCGGTGGGAGGCAGTGAGGAAGGTAATTTTCTTTGTGAACTTGTCCTCAAGAAGGAAAAAGAGCATTATCAGAAGCTGGACACTCCTCCTGTTTTCCACTCCTAAACTGCTTTTCAGCAGTGGGCACAGACAGTTAGGAATGGAAAACTGTAAGCACCGAAAACACCTTATTGATGCCAGTGAGTCAGTTTTACATGCCAGCAGGGTGACATATATTATTGGCATAAAAAAAAGCAGAACTCCTAACATATTTCCTATTTATTTTCCATTAAGCACTATAGAACTTTTGAACAAAACTGGAAAGAAATGAAATATCATCACTCAAGTAAATGGCATTTAAAATGAGCTTGTATTGTGTCTTTTTACTGCTGTGTTGTGGGTAGTATCAAGGCATTTTAAATGGAAACATGGCCTGCTTTCACTGTAATGTAAAATAGGTGTTGTGCTATCATGGCCAACCCTTTTGTTGAACCAAATGTAAATATTTTCTTTTTCCTGCATGCTCATCACATATTTTTATCCCTCGCGCAAAGTGCTTGTCTATGTGGTTTTGTTTTGTTTTGTTTTTTTAGTTTTCATGCTCCATTATAAAGTTTCAAAAGTTTCTTTTCCATCATCTAGTTTGGGAAGAGAATAAAGAGCTTCCAGCTGGTCCTGTGAAATACGATAGGAATTTTTAAAAAGTCTGAAATGGAAATAAAAGAAAAATTGCCTCTGCCTGTTTTGTAGCACTTTTTTGAAAAAATTGTATCAGGTTGGAAACTCATTGAGGGCTGTTTAAAGTTCTCTATGCCGCTAGATTTAACACTTCAACATATGTAACTCAGTTTTGAAAAATGAATTAAAGAAATCAGGTGCAGATATCAATACAAACTAAGGAGTTATTTCATGTAATGATATAAGCCTCTCAGGGAAGAAAACAAACTTGATTCTAGAAGGACAACTGTTCTGTGTAGTATCATCAGACTAATGGACATTAACACTACTCAAGCAGAAAAAAGATTAAATAAAGCAGACATTTTACCATTTATTCCCCAGAAGACCTTCTTACAGTGGACCTCTTCTGTAGATGCAGCCAGCTAGCATTTGCTAGTGATTCAGGACAGCCATTCAGCTGACCAGGAGCAAAGATAAAATATCAAAATGTTGAAATACAATCTTTGAGAAGTGCACACATTGCTCAGGTTGGAAGAGCAGGCGTATATATTCAGGAAAAGCAAAATGCCTGCAAGCTCTCAGTCTGGATGAGGAGCCCACCTTTCCAGGGAAGGTTAAATGAAAGTTCCATATTCTGCGATGCATTATTTTACAATTCCCTAGAATTATGACAACTCTTCTTCAATATGCCTTCAATACTCTTTGTCTCACTGTGAATGACAGCTTTTTTAGATACCTTTTTTTTTTGTGAGATTCTGCTGTTCTGTCATGACAAAGGGACAACATGTAGCAGGTTGATCAAAAGCAGTTTCCTCCTTTCCAGCAATATATTATATTTAGCTACCTTTAGGTGTCACATTGAGTACTCTTTAGAAAGCCCTTTTTGGGTACGAGGCTCTCCATGGCTAAGGCACATGCCTGTCTACAGCCCATACATCTCTTTGTGGACTACCTTGTTTTGTGAGGCTTGTTGGATAAGACTCAAAATTTCCAGCTCTCCTGTCATGTCTATAAGATCCTTTGAACTCCGTTAATTTCTGAATCGTAGGCATCAAATTGGATTCTGTATGTTAACAGAGCTTTGCCAGTTTTTGTTTTGTTTCAACAGAAGCAGAATTAGTTCAGTTGATTACAGTCTGGTGCTAATAACACCAAGCTTGTGGGTTTGATCCCTGTGTGGTCCGTTCACTTGAGAGTTGGACTCGATCCTTGTAGGTCCCTTCCAACTCAGAATATTCTGTAATCTCTTTGCCAGTTTGGACACATTCTGTCTGAATCATCCTTTTCTTTTTTTTTTTTTTTGTGACACAGCACTGCACTGGGAACATATGGAGCACTTCATCCAAAATCTTCATGCAGCAAAAGCTTTCCGAAGCAGTGATCCATATTTTGGCTATAACTGGCACCCTTTGCCTTAAGTCTGGTTTATGGATATAAGTGCTGGGCTGTAGTAGAGTGATCTGAGTCCTGATAAAACAGTGACCTTACATCACTGTTTATTATCTTGTCAAACCCTATGTCATTTAGAAACAGTGGCATAAAGATTCTTTAGCAGAGTATTGATTATGTAGAATATTAAAATTATACATGGACCGCTACAAGCTTTCCCAGTCACTATTATCCCATTGTTCTGAAATATTTCTGTGGGTTTGTTTCACACCCAGATCTTATGACCCAATTAATTTCATACATGATCCATCTTTACAATGAAAACTGTTTTAGCAAAATCCAGACATATGATTACCAACACTACAATTTCTATTGATCAAAGCCTTCACCCTTCCAAAAGAGAAACAAGCTTTGTTTGACAGGATCTAGGTCCACAAGACTGTATGTTGACTGTTCAAGAAAAAATACAACTGTATTCTAATCCTGGGACTATTTGTTAACATTGTGACAAATTAGCTATTGTAACAAAGGTCAGTGAGAGACTATTTGGTCCATAGTTTGCTCAGTCTAACTAACTAATTAACAGAGCTGCTTGTTTTGAAATGTGGGTACTACATCAGTATATGGATGAATGTATAAGAATTTCAACATCTGCTATCTTCCAGTGGAATGAAAATAAAAAAAAATAAGCCTAAGAATGAAAACTTCAAGGAAGTTATTAAAATTTCCTATGACAACAAAGCTGACATAACCATAAAGCTGAGAAGAAAAATAGCTCTTTGCATACGCCTCAGAAGACTACACATAGCTGAGCCAATGTTACTAACAGAAGTGGAAAGCCAAGAAACATTTGATCGCAGATGATATTTTAATGCAACAATGCCCTGGAAAAGGCATGCTTCAGCGAGGTGCTAGAAAAAAGGGAGGCGTGCATTTTGGTATACAGCAGAATCAGCCCCTTTCTCCCGGATTCAGTGATCCAACTCCATCTTGCACCTTCCTGTCAGCACCTTCTGGAGCCACCAGCAGCCAGGCAGATGAGAAGTCACCGAACCGGTTCAGCAAGCAGCTCCATTGGCACGGCCTCTTCATCATGACAGGAGTGAAAAAGTTTGAGGAAAAATACTGGCAAGGAATGAGGTTTCTTTTAAAGATTTTGATGGTTTCATTACATGCTCCTGTGATTAATAATTTGAACCAGTTGGAGAGGACAGATTTCTTGAGGAACAACATAAATTGTGTTGGACAACAGAGAAATGCTGGACCTAATTTGGCTTTAAGAGTGTTTAAGAGTAGTTACACTCAGTAACTACTTGCCCCAGAATATCTTCATTACTTATGCTAAGTACCTGAATTTAAATACTTTCATATGTGTCATAAGGCTTAATTGGCTTTGCCCATTCATAAACTGGTTAGGTTTGTTTATTCTTAAATTCAGAATAAATTTTGTTCATCCCTTGATGGCATTTCTTGCTTTTCTATACATTGCTTTTGTTATCTGTGTTATCCTGAAATAGAGTTCACACCTGATGTGAAATTATTTAGAGAAGCAACATACCATTGAAAATGAGGAACAAATCTACATTAGACCTATGGAAACAAGTAAAAGTCAGGGTTCTGGTCTGTCCATTTACTCATTTGCACACGGAATTATTTACAGAGTTCATTTAATTTGCAGTTAGTTTACTCCAGTGCTTTTCTTACTGTAGCCTGGGGTCTCCAGGAATGTTTCTGGATGCTGAAATCAGAAACCTGAAAGCTGTCTCAGAGATCTTCAGAGCATAAATGGGCAGGAATCTTACCAAGGCCCTTTTTAAAAAAACAATTTGGACAAATAGGTTTGTGTTGAATAGTCATTACCTTATTTCACAAATTATTGTGCTGTGGTTTTCTCTCATTTTACCTAATTTATTTTATCTTTCTTTCTAAGTGTCTCTAAGATGTTCTATACTTGCTTAGAAAATAAAAGAATATGTGGCACACACCCAAGAAACTCCTAATACAACCCAGTGTAATCAGGGAAGATACATCATGGAGGAATCTTGCTTTGTGTGACTAAATGCTTAAAAAATTATTATGTGTCATCTGGTATCTGACTTGGTCCTTAAAAATTTCTATTACATATTCTTAAAGAAACTAGATGGCTCCTGAAATACTAATAAAATATGCTTGATTTGACATATAAATGATGGGTAATAAACTGTGTACCAAATACTTGCCTCTTTATTGAAAATAACATAGATACTGAAATTTGAAGAGCTGACTTCCTTTGGACATCACATCGTTTGCAGTTGAATACAATAAAATCCCCCATAAATAATGGCACTGCACTTGGTGTAATCCAGGAGGGCAGATTTGCCATCAGAGTAGATCCACACAACCTTGCAAAAATCAATCACATGAATTGGTTTTCTGCTGATTTTCTGAATGAACTTTGTAAAGGAACACTGACCTGGAGCTCTGCTCTTCCCTCTCCTTTTTCACTGACCTTGGTGCCCACAGACTTGTTTCACTCACATATTCTCACCCACCTCTCTTGCTGCAATTGTTCAGTTGGCTTTGGTTTTTCCCTCTCTCTCAAACCTGTTATCCCAAGGCACACTTTGGCTAGCAGCAGATCCATTCACCAAAAAGTGGTGAACAAAGGAGGCTTTGAAATGCATGGCTATAACTTGGGATGAGGTGGCAGCCATGTGAGTCAACTGGACCCTTAGTAAATCTATAATTCTTAGGAAATTTGCAAGGTAACGTCTAGGTGGAGGGAGATAAAAAGTCTTTGATTACCGTGGGAAGTGAAAAGGCATGAAACAATTTTGTGAAGCATAATGGAAGGCCTACTCTGATTCCTCTCAAAACAAGAAACAAACAAAGTCAACTGCCCCCCTTCACTTGCTTGAAGTTCAGACCTACCCCATCTCTACTGAATGTCTCAAATTAACCTACTTCCTTCCAAGAAGGTAGCTGAGGGAAAAAAAGTCAAAAAATACCTGGTCAAAGGCATGTTGCTTCATCAAGAGAGCACTGGTGGTGGCTCCTGAGCTCTCTGAAATTGCAGAGCTCACTACAGGGGGCTGTTGCCATGATCTGGTGGATGTCAGGGAGGGGATCTAGACACAACTCATCCCTCAGCATGTTTGTTAAATTCTGGTTGTTCTCACCTCTCTAGTCCCAGCCTGTGGAATTTGGTATTTCTTTACTTTCTTCCAGCCCCCTCTTCTCGCTGTAGGCAGAAGAGAGTGGCGGTTTATTTTGGTATTATAATACCATATTATTATAATAGTCCGTAGTGAACAGATCAAACACAAGTGTCTACCCAAATGAGTGTAGAAACCAACACAGTGGATGCAATTTCTGCACAGCTCCCGGATGAGGAACACATACCAGCATGCACATATCATTGTGCAAGTTTTGGAAAAATACAGAAGTTGGCTGTTTGAACATAAAGAAGCAAAACTGCTGGTAAGTTGCAGAATACAACAACTCACAGCCTCCTCCTCTCAGAAGAAATGGCTGGGCAATTGCTTCGTGTTGGCTCATGATTGTGTCTTGTGCTCATGGCTCCCGTGGAAGGAGCTGCTCTGTGCCCCCTGTCCCAAGGGAGCTGTATGGGAAGAATTTGGAGTGGGGGAATAAGGGACCAGTAGGTGCTGGCAAGAGCAAGCTGCCCCTCACAAATACTATAAAATGATTCACTAGTCATTTATAATAATTTACCTTCCATTCCACTGCCTAGGAAAATTTATCTACAATAAATCAAATGTTGCAGCTGACTACATGTATGGGCAGTGGCTTTCTGCAGAAAATTATATTTTGTGTCATTTTCAGGTGGATATTCTCAGTTGTGCAGAGCACAAAACTCAAGAAGTAGGATTTCATCAAATTTTCCTCTTTACTGAAAACAGCCACTGAGAACACTCGTGGAAAATATCACGAATAGTAAGAGAAATAACAGAAATCTGTTATGAAAGTCACACTTGTTACACATCTGTTACACATCTGTTATGAAAGTCATGAAAACGAGTTGTGGAAATTCAAGGAAGTTAAGCTATCAACTTTTGGTTGAAAAGTACTGAAGGTAATCTAGTACAACAAGTCATAAACACTCAGAACTATGGCAATTGGATTAAAACCTGAACTACAACATGGATTATGTTTCCAATACAATTAATATTTTGTTTTGCAGCTCATTTGGTTTGGAATTCACATGGACTGTTAAGATTCAAGACTGTCGTGGGTGGGAGTGGAAGGCTTAGACAAAATCTATTAAAGAAGCCCTGCCATTGAGTCAGGAGGTGCAGAAAGGACTCCCTTGCTTTTTTAATCCCTTGAAGGGCATTCCCAGCCCAGGGAGGAATCTCCACACATACAGCCAAGAAGGGTTATGTCAGAAACCTGTGTAGAAGGGGAGTGGACTTTCATAGTATAAAGTGATTGGTAGTCACAGATCTACAGGCTGCCAGACCAGCTTCTGTGTCAAATCCTGTTTCAAAGGCAGGATGTGTATTCGAAGTCTGGTGACCAAGGATGGTTTTAGCATAATTTAACACCAAGACAGCACCCTGGCACCAGCAGCTGAACTTGCAGTATAGCCTGCATGATGGCTTGCATAGTATGCATTCTCTGATTGGATTTTAAATCTTGTCAGCGTGGGCCTATTCTGTCACAAAGAACGTCTTGATAACAGCATTTCTAGGGACCTGTGTCATTTTGTTTAATGTCCTATAGGATTCTGATATCTCTTTACTCTTCTCTGCTCACTTACCTTGATGTAGAAGAAAAAATATGTAAAAGTTGATTTGTATCAGAAATTAAACCTCTGTTAAATACATCAGAAGTTTTAAAATTGTTTTTGTTCTAAAAACCCACTACATCATTTATAGTTTAGAGAACGATAGTTTGAAAATAGATTAGAAATCAATAGTCAGGAAGAAGTATGTCTGCATGAAGAGCTTTATTTCTAAGTTTTAGGGTGAAAATTAGTGTTAGAGAAGGCCTTTAGAACATGACAGAGATTAAATCTGCTGTATCAGAGAGGAGGATCATGCCTGTGCTTTATACCACACGTGACCAAATCTGTTCCTCAACCTTCCAGAAATCTAATACACATGCTAGATACACTCCCAGCTGAACTCCCATCCTGTTTGTCACTGCACATTAAACTGTGTCTGTAGAACCTTACATATTGATTTAAATTATAATTTTACACATTACACTTTGCGGGGATGGGGGTGGTGGTGGTCTGTGTGGACACCCACAAACAACCCTTTGTGGTAAGGATTTTGAGCTCATGGAACTTTTAGTAACTTAGGCAAATGAAAAAATAACACTGAAATAATGTAAACATTTGTAAATATACAGATACAAATTTTTTTATCCATATGTATGTGTTTGTAGTCAATGTTTTAGATACATTCACCAGTAATAAAGGGTGACAATGAGTATCCAGTGAATCATTTGCCAATTTTATTTTCAAGCTATTTCATCAGTATTCATAGTCACATTGCCACCACAAAATTTCCAACAGTCCTGAATTGCAACACTTTGGAAAAACCTGCAGTTTTAGAGGTCTCTGAAAGCTGAGACAAACAGGAAGGTCAAATTTCAGATGTAAGAAAGAAAGAATTGGGAGATTTCCAAGATGTGTATGCTACTTGTGTAACTGAGGTACATCCAAGGTAAAATTAAAGCTCTTATTTTAAGGTAATATCCAATTAAAAGGTTGAGATCTGTCATTTTGTTCTGCTTATAAGCAGCACAGCTTTAGCCTTTGCTACCTTGCCCTACCACCTCAGGAAAAACCAGATCCCACTGTTGTTTCTGACAATGGAGAAGTCTTGTTGATGCAGCTGAGTAGCTGCCCGCTCCCCAGGCACCCAAAGAGGTCCTAATATCTTCCCAGAGTTCCCCTCTGAGGCAANAAGGGAGCTGTATGGGAAGAATTTGGAGTGGGGGAATAAGGGACCAGTAGGTGCTGGCAAGAGCAAGCTGCCCCTCACAAATACTATAAAATGATTCACTAGTCATTTATAATAATTTACCTTCCATTCCACTGCCTAGGAAAATTTATCTACAATAAATCAAATGTTGCAGCTGACTACATGTATGGGCAGTGGCTTTCTGCAGAAAATTATATTTTGTGTCATTTTCAGGTGGATATTCTCAGTTGTGCAGAGCACAAAACTCAAGAAGTAGGATTTCATCAAATTTTCCTCTTTACTGAAAACAGCCACTGAGAACACTCGTGGAAAATATCACGAATAGTAAGAGAAATAACAGAAATCTGTTAAGAANGTAAAAAAAATCACGAATAGTAAGAGAAATAACAGAAATCTGTTAAAAAAGTATCAAGACCAACAAGTCATAAACACTCAGAACTATGGCAATTGGATTAAAACCTGAACTACAACATGGATTATGTTTCCAATACAATTAATATTTTGTTTTGCAGCTCATTTGGTTTGGAATTCACATGGACTGTTAAGATTCAAGACTGTCGTGGGTGGGAGTGGAAGGCTTAGACAAAATCTATTAAAGAAGCCCTGCCATTGAGTCAGGAGGTGCAGAAAGGACTCCCTTGCTTTTTTAATCCCTTGAAGGGCATTCCCAGCCCAGGGAGGAATCTCCACACATACAGCCAAGAAGGGTTATGTCAGAAACCTGTGTAGAAGGGGAGTGGACTTTCATAGTATAAAGTGATTGGTAGTCACAGATCTACAGGCTGCCAGACCAGCTTCTGTGTCAAATCCTGTTTCAAAGGCAGGATGTGTATTCGAAGTCTGGTGACCAAGGATGGTTTTAGCATAATTTAACACCAAGACAGCACCCTGGCACCAGCAGCTGAACTTGCAGTATAGCCTGCATGATGGCTTGCATAGTATGCATTCTCTGATTGGATTTTAAATCTTGTCAGCGTGGGCCTATTCTGTCACAAAGAACGTCTTGATAACAGCATTTCTAGGGACCTGTGTCATTTTGTTTAATGTCCTATAGGATTCTGATATCTCTTTACTCTTCTCTGCTCACTTACCTTGATGTAGAAGAAAAAATATGTAAAAGTTGATTTGTATCAGAAATTAAACCTCTGTTAAATACATCAGAAGTTTTAAAATTGTTTTTGTTCTAAAAACCCACTACATCATTTATNAGGATGTGTATTCGAAGTCTGGTGACCAAGGATGGTTTTAGCATAATTTAACACCAAGACAGCACCCTGGCACCAGCAGCTGAACTTGCAGTATAGCCTGCATGATGGCTTGCATAGTATGCATTCTCTGATTGGATTTTAAATCTTGTCAGCGTGGGCCTATTCTGTCACAAAGAACGTCTTGATAACAGCATTTCTAGGGACCTGTGTCATTTTGTTTAATGTCCTATAGGATTCTGATATCTCTTTACTCTTCTCTGCTCACTTACCTTGATGTAGAAGAAAAAATATGTAAAAGTTGATTTGTATCAGAAATTAAACCTCTGTTAAATACATCAGAAGTTTTAAAATTGTTTTTGTTCTAAAAACCCACTACATCATTTATAGTTTAGAGAACGATAGTTTGAAAATAGATTAGAAATCAATAGTCAGGAAGAAGTATGTCTGCATGAAGAGCTTTATTTCTAAGTTTTAGGGTGAAAATTAGTGTTAGAGAAGGCCTTTAGAACATGACAGAGATTAAATCTGCTGTATCAGAGAGGAGGATCATGCCTGTGCTTTATACCACACGTGACCAAATCTGTTCCTCAACCTTCCAGAAATCTAATACACATGCTAGATACACTCCCAGCTGAACTCCCATCCTGTTTGTCACTGCACATTAAACTGTGTCTGTAGAACCTTACATATTGATTTAAATTATAATTTTACACATTACACTTTGCGGGGATGGGGGTGGTGGTGGTCTGTGTGGACACCCACAAACAACCCTTTGTGGTAAGGATTTTGAGCTCATGGAACTTTTAGTAACTTAGGCAAATGAAAAAATAACACTGAAATAATGTAAACATTTGTAAATATACAGATACAAATTTTTTTATCCATATGTATGTGTTTGTAGTCAATGTTTTAGATACATTCACCAGTAATAAAGGGTGACAATGAGTATCCAGTGAATCATTTGCCAATTTTATTTTCAAGCTATTTCATCAGTATTCATAGTCACATTGCCACCACAAAATTTCCAACAGTCCTGAATTGCAACACTTTGGAAAAACCTGCAGTTTTAGAGGTCTCTGAAAGCTGAGACAAACAGGAAGGTCAAATTTCAGATGTAAGAAAGAAAGAATTGGGAGATTTCCAAGATGTGTATGCTACTTGTGTAACTGAGGTACATCCAAGGTAAAATTAAAGCTCTTATTTTAAGGTAATATCCAATTAAAAGGTTGAGATCTGTCATTTTGTTCTGCTTATAAGCAGCACAGCTTTAGCCTTTGCTACCTTGCCCTACCACCTCAGGAAAAACCAGATCCCACTGTTGTTTCTGACAATGGAGAAGTCTTGTTGATGCAGCTGAGTAGCTGCCCGCTCCCCAGGCACCCAAAGAGGTCCTAATATCTTCCCAGAGTTCCCCTCTGAGGCAAAGGCAGCCTTTCCCATATTTCTGACACAGGATCAAAACATATTAGTATAAAGCTCCAGGGTACCTACTCTCATACACAAAGATAGCAAAACCTCTGCTAAATCCAACAAAAATGAATGTGACGGAGGATCGTAACCTGTCTAGATGCAAATATTCAAAATATTTGCTATTACTGGTGATGTCATCACTTGTTAACATCAGAGCTCAGAGCAAAACTGTGCCTTGGAGCCATTCTGGTCATCTGTTCCAGGGCTAGGAGGGGAAGGTACTTCATTCTTCAACCCATTCTTGGCTAATGTAAAACAAAAGTGAAAGAAAGGGTTGAGAGAAGTGGAAGAAGAAGAATGTAGAAGGAAATGGTTTAAGGTCAAAGGAAAAAGAAGAGAAAAGAATATGTAGATATAGAAATAGAGGCAGTGAAAGAAAAAAAGACCACTAATAGACAAGTCTGGAAGAAGGGATGGAGAACTGAAGGGCAAAAAGGAAGAAATTTAAGGACTGAGGCAGCACATCGTTACCACAGCATTTTAACATTGGCAGATTGTTTTAGTGCCTTGCTACCTGCTTTCTTGCATCACAGGAGAATTCAGTCAACAGAAACATCCTGGCAATTCATGCCAAGGCACGTGCAAAGCCAACATTGCCAGGTCCTGGCAAGGGCTACCAAAGCTATGTGCCCTGTGCTGTAGTCTTGCTTTCTGCTTATCTCCTTTTTTAGCTCCTCAGGGCAATTCCTTTCTGTCAGGAGTCATTTCTTTCTGGCTGTCACTTTCAAACTGAGATGAAGGCAAATCTCAGTACTTTGGCTAGTGATTCTATAGACCACAGCATCATAGGAGTGCCACTGTCTTCTCTGGCAGTGCATTGTATTCCTTCTTCTCCATCATGATGGGAAGTGAGCAGGGTCAGGCTTGCTCCACCACAGCAGAACGAAATTGCCTACTCTCAGTGCACAATTGCAAGGTAAAATCCTCCAAATTACAAACCACCAAAAAACCCTGAAACAGCTTCTGAAGAGAGATCACTTTGCACAAAGAAAGCCTTATCCCCATTAATCCTGCTGCTTAGCATCAGCCCAGTTTAAGTGGTATAATCATCTGCCCATTACAGAGAATAGGATAAGAGACATGCTACTGGCTAAGGGGAAAACAAACCAACCCACCAAGAAAAGCAAAACCAATGTGACCTGGAGAACATAAATAATTTAGAAGTTGAAGGAGTCATCATTTGATTATAGTGGGAAAGGAAAACAGATTGGGTGAGAGTTTAAGTGTGACTGAACATGGTGATGAGATACCAGAGGAATAAAGAATTAAAGGAATCATTTCGGAAGGGGTTTCATATCAGAAGGGTCAAAAATATTGTCGGAAAGAAAAGAGAAAAACAGTTAACAAACAAAAGACAACAGAATAAATGAAAGATGACAGCAGTGATTAAAAGAAAAAAAAAGGAAATAAAATATGCCAGTACCTAAGATTGATAGTGGAAGAATTTATTTAATAGATTCATAGAGAAAAGTCATTATCTCACAGCTAGTAAGTCTATCAATGTGCACACCATGGCTGTCTTACTGAAATTAATTATTCTTGCAATCTCTACCTTGTACTATAAAGAAAAAGAGTAGGATGTATTAAATGAATCTTTCAAAGTGATTTGTCAAGAAATACATATTTCAAGTAGTTTTATTTGCTCCATTAAAATACAAAAAAGCTGCTTCTGTGGTTTTTTCCAGGAGCAGAGTTGGTAGTGGCACATAACCACAACAGAAAATGACCTTCAGCACTTTCATTAATTTTTCTAGGTATGATTAGTATGAAATTGTTTCACAACAGGTAGGGCACCAGGGGCATTACTGAGTCTTCAGCTGAGCTGTTAAGTGTATTTTGGAAAATAAAACACTCTCCCACAAAATATCAGCTATGAGTTATACAGAGCAGTCCACAAACATAGCAACATAGGAAAAATAAAACCCCTCCTTTCTAAGTAACTCATATTCTGTCTTAAACTGATTCCAAGGTTGAAACAAGTTTAGGTACAAAACATTAAAATTAAAATTTTCTATTAACAACACCCCACAGTCTTTCAACAAGTGAACATTTTTACCAGTTGGAAGCTCTGAAATTACTGCCTCTACCATTCTAAAGATTCCTCACTGATAAACTGCATTAGTTTTTCTGTAGAATTAATTTA
The DNA here is from genome assembly GCA_013396755.1 of Sclerurus mexicanus. NCBI lineage: Eukaryota > Metazoa > Chordata > Aves > Passeriformes > Furnariidae > Sclerurus > Sclerurus mexicanus. The sequence goes on from VWZF01002624.1 coordinate 194,204, forward strand.
TGATTTATTGTTGTGTATATTGTATGTGTATGCATTATTAATAGCTTTGTAAACCCCTGCTAATGACTTTGGTTTGTCCCCTTCCAGAAGCTGTCAAATGCCAAAAAAAATACCTGGTGATCTGTGGATTTTTTCTTCCCCGCTCAGAAGCATTCGTGCACAGCAACCACCTCAAAAGTCTACACCTCATAGATCCTTACAAATCAGCAACTGCAGACAAGAGCAAATTAGGGTTGAAAATAATGATAATGAAAAGGGGTACTTTGGTTTTGTTGTGGGGTTTTTTTTCCTTTTCATGGGAACATAGATGGCTTTCACATAAAGACCAAAATCTGTGTCATTGCATAGATCAGTTTTGTGGGATGGAGGTTCGAGCATTCAATTCTAAAATTTTACAACAGGTAATGCAGGAGAAATAACTATTTTATATCGCAGAACTCAATTTCTTTTTTTCTGTAAGCTTATCTGTGCAGAGAAGTGATATTTCTGTAGTCATGAAAACGAGTTGTGGAAATTCAAGGAAGTTAAGCTATCAACTTTTGGTTGAAAAGTACTGAAGGTAATCTAGTACAACATCTTCAGAAAAGATTGATTCAATTTTACATAAAATAATCATTAAAGCAGTTACAGTCCCAACGTATTTCAAAATGCATGTACACACATATATATATATATAGAATGGAAAAAAAACTCAGAAATCAATTTGTTGATATCAGAGAGAGGCAGCCAGAACACTTTTTATTCTCTGCACAGCTTCCTGACTTATTTGATTTGTGGTTGGCTCTGAAAAGATGAAGTGTAAATGCTCTCAAGGCAAGAACAGACACAGAGCTTTTCAGAGACTGAAAAGTCATGTGTGTTTGTATCAGACTGGTTGTTTTTTCTTTCCTAAAAAACCCCAACAAAACAAGTAGGGGGAAGGAAGCAATCTCTTGATACAGAAGGAAATTGCTATAGGGATGAGGACAGTCTCACACAAACACATAGACAGATATTAGAACTAGATTGTCTTTGAGGTCCCTTCCAACAGAAACCATTCTATGATTCTATGAATTTTGGTTAACAGAAGGCCCTGCTGTTCCATGCGTGTTCCAGCAAAGCACAGGCCTTCATGACCATCTACGTTTTTGTAGTGTTTTCTTCTCATTCTGATTGATTTCTGATACATATAAATATGTCAAAGGCAGGTGCCAAGAGGATGGTGCCAGACTCGTTTCAGTGGTGCCCAGTGACAGGAGGAGGAGCAACGGCCATAAACTAAAACAGAAGAAGTTTCATCTCAACATGAGGAGGAACTTCTTTACACTGAGGGTGGCAGAGCACTGAAACAAGCTGTCCAGGGAGGTCATGGAGTCTCCCTCTCTGGAGACATTCCAAAACCAGCTGGATGCATTCCTGTGTAACTTGCTCCTGGTGACCCTGCCTTGGCAGAGGGGTTTGACTGGATGATCTCCAGAGAGCCCTTCCAACCCTAACAATTCTGTGATTGTTTTTGTAAAAACTGATCGTGTAGCTGAAAATCCCTTTTGGAGTCAACCCTGGGAGTTTCAACAGTCAGCTGTAACACTAATCTGTTGAAAATTATTTTGGCACTTGCTTTAGACCCCAACCCTCTGATTGTGCCTGCAAAAGGATCTAACACACTTGGTTCAGATCCATGAGAGTCTTCAGCGTCCCCAAAAATATAAAGGAAACCTCTGACATCTTCAGACACCAAACACAGCCTGGGGTAAGAACAACACTGAAAGGATCTATGAATCACAGCCACCCTCACTGGTAATTTTCTGTAATAGACGACCATCAACAAACATAAATTCTGTAAAGCTTAGAGTTGTCTCTTGCTTGGGTCAAAAGATGTAGAAAAATGTATTCCTAATGCAGAAGGACCTCAAAAGAGCACTTTTGTGCAGACCAGGATATTGAGAGGGTAATATAGTCAATCCATGACATTGAACATACATAAGAAACAGGAGGTCCAGTCACAGCTGGGTAATGTGTAAAAGAGTTACACATCTGCTTTCACCACATTTCCTGTTAAAAACTCAACCAATGCACCAAACAATAAACCCCAAATCCAGCTGATTTGTAGGGAGGTGTTTACCCTCAGATAGTCTTGATAATAAAGTGTCAGAAAGGAGGAAAAAACAGTGCTAAAGAAACAGTCTCTGACCTGGTGAAGTTTTTATGGGCTGGCTGCCAGCTGTAGGTCAGGTTCTCAGCATTTTCACTGTGCTCTTTAGTAGCTGAGTGTCAAAGTAACTGGAGAAGGAGGAGAAAAAAGGTGTGTGTGGGGGGAAATAAATCAGTGGATTCTGGGTAATCTGTTCAAGAAACAAAATTCCAGTGCAATTAATAACCTGTGCAATCAGTCCAAAATAACTCCTCAGACACATTTAAGAACACATTTGCTTTCATCAAGCTTAAATCTTAAAGTGAATTGTATTGATATGGATTAAGCAACTACTGTTATTTCTTCCCAGAATAAGATTATGCTCCAGATACAAATATTGCATTATAAATCCACGCCTCCCATAACCTACCTTAATTTTCACGTGTAGATCTGTGCTTTGAAGGACAAAATTAAGAATTATTGCTATTATAACTGTTTTCAAATGCTGCATCTTAGTTCATGAACATGGGAGCAGGGATAATTTGGAGGTTTGGGGATTTTCCATCGATTCCCACTCATCGCTCGTGTCAGTAGACCCAGACCAGGGTGAAACTGTAGTGACACCACTGGGAAGGTAACAGTGGCGTCCGCTTGGTGCAAATCCACACATCAACAGATTTATGCTGATCTATTTCAGGTGTGTCTCTGGACTATCATGATCTATATTTAACTTGGTATTTTGTGTCCACGCATGCCAGCATGGTCCTCTTCTGCTGACTGCCTTGGTAGCCAGGGGTGCCCACACATTTGTTTCCAGATTCCACATGGCCAGATGGAAGGTGGTCTGATAATGGCCAGAATAGTGAGGCCTATCATGGACAAGTTCTTCATTCATGCCTCACTCTGCTTTATTATCTGTGGCCCTGAAATATTTATTTAATAAAGCTGCACTTTCTGCTTAATCAATTGCATCTTTCAAACTCATTTATGAGGGATGACAGATGGAGTTACAGTGCAGGGTAACAGTGATGGATGGTGAGAGCTTATTATGACACCAGGACGGCATGAAAAATTATTCTTTGATTATTGAGAAGGAAGAGGCCTCTCCTAGCATAGATAAACAATACCCCATTGTCTGCTGCACCTCTGTTGTCCTCAGAGCAAGAGGAAGGACTGCCAAATCAGAGAAACATTATTGCTAATTTGCATTTATTCAGTTTATAAAAATGCATCTACTAAAGCTCAGAGGTCAGGAAAGAATACTTATTTACAAGTCACTTGGCAGAAATATTTTCTTTTTCACGGCATACATTTCAGTGATAAGCAGCATCGGTGAAAGATTTAAACATTTCATCCATTGAATGTTTAAACCTCTTTTTAGTAATTACATTCAAACAACAGCCAAGTCACTTCCATGGTCTTTCCTGTGCTGCTCAGTCCAGATCCACAGCCGTGCCCTTGCTCCAGTGGGTCTGGATTTTAGAGTGCACCAAGCAATCTACCCACCCTCACCTCTGCACCCTCTTTGTGAAGACCACAGCTGCTCTCTCACCTCTCCTGAATCACCAATAGCAGCTAGGCCAGGGGAGCAGCTGGAAAAGGGGGGCCGCTCTACTTATCGTGAAAATACATCTTTCTATGGACAGTGGACAAGAGAAACGGATTTAAAACCCTAGAACAGGGTCAACCAAGCTCTTCCCGCTTCCCTCACTGAGGCACACAAAGCTTTTTGTGGTGCAGCATGAGGGAGGTGCTTTTGGAGAGGAGTTAATTCTTCCTCTGCAAGAAATGGAAACCTTTACCTGGCAGTGGAGGGATCCAGGAGAGCACGCTGCACATCCTGACTGTTTCTCATGCCCAGCAGCTGAGTAGCAGCCTGGAAGGCAGCGCTCACTCATCCATGAGGCTCAGCAAGCTGACAAGAAGGTAGCTCCTCCATGGGTCAGTGACCTTCAATTTCAAAGGAGTGAGGCAGTGAGCTCAGGAGGAACAAGGAGGTCCCCTGGTGGGGGCAGAGGATGTTCCTGCAGAGACATCAGCCATCAGTAGGGACACTGCTGTCACTGTGGGGTGCCAAATGTGACCCCCCTTCCCGACGGGTGCACCCCAAGTCTCTCACCCACTGACTCAGATGGGCAATGCCATAGGTCAATCTTGTAAGGGTGAGCACAGGCTCAGCAATTAAAAAGGCAGTTCCCCCACCAGCATCTGCTTCTCTGGATGCAGAGGCACATGCATGTCATGGAGGCACCAGGACCTCTCACAGCATGACCTCGCTCCAGCAGTGTTTCTTTTATGTGATTTCACCCTCATGGACCCACCAGAGGTGTGATGTGCAGGGAGAATGTGATGACTTCCAGGGCGGAAAAGCTATTTACAGCATGTACCTGCAGAGAGCATCCTGCTGTGCTGCATCAAGCATGATGAGGTCTGGCAGGGGATCACATCTTCTTCCTCTTTTGGAGGAAAGCACCTCAGAAATGTCAGGTTAAAAGCTTTTCCTCTCCGTTTCTTGCCATTAATGGCCATTTTGTTTTGCTACTCACCCTAGCGAGACATCTTTTTACGTAACATAACATCCTGCCTGCCAGAAAAAATTGATAGAAAAGCTCATTTACTTGAATGGATGACTTAAGAACCATGTGCAGGGGCTACCTGTGTGTGCTCATTCATACTTACGTTGTTTTAGTCCTGACTCCCAGTCTAACTATCCTGGGCACTGCACTGGTGATGATCTCACTTGGGGATGTGAAGGGACTGCCAAAGCTGCAGTAAAACAACACTCCCTCCCAAGCACACAAAGCAGAGTGGATACTGGAGAGGGTGTTGGCAGTCACCACCCTTGTCCTTGCTGTTTCCAACAGCTTGGTCATGTCTGAGCATCCCTTCTTTCTCCTCTTGCCCATGTGGGCAGCAGCCTTTGGCTGAGTCCCATGTAAGAAATCAGCAACAAGGAGCAAAGACTATTCCAGAATTAATTAACAGGAACAGGTAACTCAGCCAGCAAAGTATTCACTATCTGGCAGTAGCTGTCAGGCACCAGTGCCCAGTTTGCTCACTGTCAATTCATTCCCTTGTTTCTCCAGATGAGGTATTTCAGCTCCCTTTCCCAGAGTCTGCCAGTACCACACTATAAGCCGTTCTGTGTGTCTGGCCCGAGGTGCCATCACAAGGTGCTGCTGCAGCATTACAGCCCCTGCACTTGGCACCACATCAGCTTTTAGAGAAGTAGTTTCATCTTATTTATTTTCCAAGGCTTTTGATGGGACTGTTGCCAGGTGCTCTTTCAGGTACAGCCTCAACCCTTGCAGCAGACAGATGTTTCCGGCAGTGGGTTATTCTCTCCCGCCTCCATCAGCACCTCTGGCAAAGCTCCCATGCCTAACCACAGCTCATCCACAAGCCCTGGATGACACTGCACACAGGTGCTGGAGGGACATTTAACTGAACCAGTCTTGGTAAAGCAGATCTCCCCCCTTGGCCAAGCACAGCAATCCTAGCAAGGGGCTTTGCACCCACCTCTGCCTGCCAAGCTCCCACAGCTGGGGATGGGCACTGCGGCTGATCCTCCACTCTGTCCCAGGGCTGGCTTCTGGTTGTCCTCAGACCATCTCCTACTTCCACAGAGACCACAGTCACAGTACCACCTTGCCCTCAAGGACCAAAGAATTGCCTCATCTTCATTCCTGTCCAGTTTTTAATTCCTTTCTCATTCTTCTTGCTAGAAGGGACGTGCTGCATTTCCAGTCAGACAGTCCCTCTAGCCCTTCTCTAATCACACACCTTCCTGGGGAGGATAAGGAAAGCTGTTCCTGCATTACACCTAACAGGGATTTTTTTCCCTTAAAACTCCCTACTCGTAATTTATTATATATTTATTTATTTTTAAAAAGCTCAGATACATAGTTAAGATCAGGAGTGTGTCTGGCGGTAGCTAGAATCATGAAACTTCATTGTTAATCAGCCAGTGACTTTGGCTGGGCTGACATTTTCCTGGCTATTTTTAGAGTATGACTCAGACACTGCGCTAACAGAGCCTGCAAAATCCCTGTGGGCTGATACCAAAGCCTCATTCAAAGCTGTGCTGAAGCATCACACGAGAGGGAAAGAGAGTCAAAGCGGGCAAAGAATTTTGTTCACCTGCCTTTGGGTGGTCTCTCTAGAAAAGCAAGTAAACATGGAAAACAAGGTGTTATGACAACATAGTGGGATATTAGGAATTGCAAGGGAAATAGTTTTACCTGGCTTTCACAGGAACATCTCCATCACACATTGAGCTGGTGGAAAAAACCCCAGAGCTTTAGAGTGCCTGCTACTAGATGTGCAGCTGAAAACCCAGAAGACAAATTTTGAGGCTTTTTTTTTTTTCAATAAGCAGTCCTATGGGTAATTAACTTAAGGCCCTGTTCCCCTGCCTGTGTGAAAGTCCATAGTCTCAGCTCCCATCTGGCCTCCCTACAAGTTGTTACCATGAAGAGAAGACCCACAGACTTGATTAGTGACTGTTTGATAGGGTCCAAGGATACAGGAGGATATTGGGGTTGGGAGGGAGGTCGGGGGACAGGAGGAAAGGCTTTTTGTGGACTGCCTTGTTCTCATGAATAAATGTTATACATCACAGAGGGCTGATGGGGGTAACCTTGGAGGCTAGTTTTCCTAGGTGTTTAAATCCCTGTGTGGTCTCCAAGACCTGCTTGTTGAAGCAGCACATCTCTGGAGAAGAAGCTATTCCTGTGAGCTGGGTTTCTCTTATGAAGGATGATGCAATCTGAGTCCCCATCGATCAGCTTTAATGCAAGCCAAAAGTAGTCAAATCTTCCTTTGAAAAAAATCCCCTGGTTCCTGCAGTCACTGCATTTTATTTGTATTTTTATTTTTTTTCTTTCTAATAGCAGAAAGTGTCTTTGACCTGAAGTGTAATGGAAACTCTGCTACATACTGGAAAGAAATCATCTAAGCAGTTAGTTATTGATTGGCATGAATGCCTTCAAGTATGGATCTGACCTGAGCTCCAGCAGGCAGCAAGACATCTCTGTACCCAGCCTGGATGTGGGTACCCTGGAAGCTCAGTGGGAGTGGTGAGGCCAGGAGCCCACCCCTCAGCTCCTGAAGAACCCGACCCTCTCTTCACTTTGAAAAAGGAAGAAATTAAAGGTACTGTAGCAACATCCACAACACTAAGCTGTTAAAGTGCACAAAGGAGTGGTGCTTAGGAAAAGGTCGAGTTGTCTCCTTGCTATCATCTGTCCCCCAGCCCTCACACTTACTCAGCTTTCCACTACAGCTCTGTGATACACCATAACTAATCATTTGCCTATGGCCATGGTGCTACTGATTGCCTACAACTGCACCACAGCTTCCCTGCTACCCTGTGCTACCCAAGTCTCAGTGCCTTGCTCCCTTGCTGGCTTTGGAATGCCAGGCTCTTTGTCCCCCTAGCAGAAGCAGGGATTTCCTTCATTTCTTACCCTGTTACTTGGACGTGTTCTGATTTTATTTCATGTGTGAGCTCCCTACAGACGCTGGGCTGGGAGGGAGCTGGCTGAGCCCATGGCAGGGACAGGCTGTCTGCGAAGTCAGCAGCACCACATCGATTTCTGTAAGCTGAGGGCCTGGCACTCAGCCTGCCTGGGGAGATGTTACCAGTGACTCCACAGAAAGACACAGAATATTCATAGCATGTCTAGCTGGGCACTGCAGTAATACGCAGGGATAGCAGAACCCCCTGGGCCCTCCCTGCCAACAGGTGAGCAGCACACAGCTTTCAGCCTAAGGAGCTCGTGTTTTGGTTTGTTCCCATCCTACAGTTATTTTAATTCTAGTTAGTACAACTACAAATATTACTTCTGGCGCCATCATCTTAAGCAGCAGCAAATCCCACAGATCAATAGGTATTGCATTATGTTATTTCCTTTCATTGCTTTTAGGTTTCACATGTTCCATGCCTTTATCTCAGGCAGAAGTAAATAACTACATGACTGTTTTCTGCAATGGTGTTTTACACATCCCTTAAGCTTCCTCTGCAAACAAAGTAACACACATTTTGATATCCATCTTTAATGGGGTTAGAAAGTGCTTTGTATCCTACAATATTTATGACTCTCTGGGTACTTCTTATAGCAGATATCAGTTTTCTGAGGACTGACTAGAAGTGCCCAAAGCACTGCAGACACAGAACACCAGCTAACATGAGCTCCAGTGTGATTTCCAGCCCCATCCCAGCAGCCAGCTCTGAAGGCAGCCGTGGCTCCTCTGCCCTCCTCACCTCCCCAAGATAGGCTGCAAGAAGCACAGCCATTGATACACAGTGAATTATTTCCCCTGCTAACATCCATCACCACTATGAGCTTGTGTCACATTCCTCTATGGCAAACTTCACCACCATCGTCTTTCCCAGGAACCTGCATTTGTGGATGCTCTGAACATGCAGACAAGCAGGTGATAGATCAAGGTGAATGACAACCATCACCATGAGAGGCAGGTGGCTGCTGGACCTGAATGTCTGTGCATACAAGCTGTAGAGAGACTACAGACTCCCCATAGCCAAAGAGCAAAGCTTTTCTGTGGAGGAAAAAAAATTCCCAAACAAAAACAACCCCTCACCATACTTCAGATTCATTCATATGCACCCCAAACAGAGAACCACCTTTTTATCTGCCTTTTTTGTGATAAAGAAAAACCAGGCCAGAATTGCCTGGACACAGCCAGCATGGAAAGGTGATGCTGCAGAAAATAGCTCCTCCTGTGTGATCAGAATACAAACAGCTGAGGACTTGCTCTAAAAGGAGAGAAGAAAAATGCTCTAAAAGGTACAGCAAAGCAGCCAGGCTGCCTTTGACCAGCAAAGTGCTGCCAGCTCAAGGCCAGGGTGCCTCAGAGGGACACTGCAGGGAGGACTCCTGCCCTTATGCTTCATGAGCTACCTAAAATACTTTCAAGGGATTGCTCCCTGCAAAAGGAAAAGGGACTGGGAAAGGCACTGAGAGGCCCATACGGTGCCTGACACTCCCTGTTGGATTGGTTCGATGGTGTTTATATTTATCTGGTTTCCCAGACCTGTACATCAGCAGCAGGAGGCTTGACTGGTGGGGGACATGTTTTTCTCTTGTGCTGGGATCTTGGGAGGAAGATGAACCCTTCCACGTGGCAGCCTCAGGACCTGTGTGGAGCAGTTGGCACTTCCCTTCCAGCTTCAGTGGGTGCATCAGCAGCACCAGCTCTGGGCCCAGAGCCACCACTCCTCTGCAGGATGAGGAAGAAGCTGGACAACTTCCCGGGGTGCATCCCTTGCTAGCACAAGCACCATAGAGCTACAGCCATTCAGGTACATTTTCTAAGCCCCTTTCCTAATTTTCTTTTCATAACTGCCCCATGAACACATGCCCCCAGAATCACTCTGGAGTCTCTTGCATACACAAAAGGTGAATGCTTGTTGAGATGAGCACTTGGCTCTCCTACTACTGCAGGCTGACCCACCATTGCCTGGGCTTCCTGCACCTGCCCCTTACCCAAGGCACTGTTCCTGACACACAGCTCAGCAGCCTCTTCTCCTTCCCTAGTCATTTCATATGCAACAACATCACCTCTCTGTCATGTGCATGTCCTGTCCCCTTCTTTCCTCCTCGTTGCTTCTGTTTTGCAAGCTGAACTACATCATATCAGATATCAGGTGTTTCCAAATATCCAGCTCCCTTGTAGCTATTTTTAAGGGGCATTTCTTTAAGGCATATCTTGTTTGCAGCTGTTTCCATGTTTCCTTTTGCTCCCACATGACAAACTGAAGTCAGGTAAACTCAAAGAATTGCAGCAGTAATGGAGAAAAGGCAGGGAAGGGGGGCAAATGCTTCTTATCATCAAGACTTCTGCAGCAGTGAGTGATAAAGCAAATAGAAGCATAACCCAAGGAACAGGAGACCTGATTTTAATCTCACTGAAAGGGGGTCAGGAATAATGCCTGTGGGGTTATACCAGCAAACTGGGTCTGACCAAGAAGCTGGAGGCTGAAAAAATTAAACAAAGGATTGGAAATTTAGGGAACTTCATCTATTATCATGTCTTACACGTGTGGGAAACGAAAGTACCCAGCAAGCAGCTCACAGATCTGGCTCTTGCTGCCTGCTCCTCATCCTCCACCAAACTTGAAATATTCTGCCCTGTGGGTCTCTCTGGCTGACATGCTGCTCCATCCTGAGCTACTGGTCTTCTCCTTTGGCCATCAGCATCCCTCCAGCAAGAAAGTCCCAAACAGCACCTCTCACACAGCCCTGCTCACCTTGTTACACCCATGGTCCAAGACAACTGATTCCCAGTTCCAATGGTTTTCATAAAATAAAGCCTTCAAACACTTTTTCTGTAACACAGTCACACACCCACAACACTGAATCCTCTCTCCAGCCAGCTGACCCTCTGAAATCTTTCTTATAAAAAAAAGGAAATATTTTAACATGTTGCTTTCAAAAGGCTTTTCCCCCTTTCTTTCTATTTCTTTTTAAAGAGGTCAGCAGTGTCACCTCCTTCTGAGTGGTAAAAATGGAAACATGGATTCTGCTTCAAATTTAAACACTAATACAAGCTCTCAATCAGATCCTTGGAGCACCTGCAGTTTCTGCACCCCCGGTTCAGTGTCTGAGGACACAGTGCTTTGCAAGGGGGTAACAAAGGTAGTGAGAGAGGAGCAACAAGGGTGACAATATTTACAGTAAAGTATTTAAAGTAAAACCAAACCAAACCAAGCCAAAATAGGAAAAGCTTTTGACCCCCTGACTATCTGCAAACATTACAAACCAAAAGGCAGGAGCAACCTCTGTGTCCATCCAAATTGGAGAATGAACAAGACAGAGAATGTTTCCTAACACCAGTAAGAATAGCAGCATTTAGGAAGGTTTCTGGCATTACAACCAAGGGCAAAGCAAAACGAGCTGACATTCTTCTGCTAGAAAGTCAAAATCATATTTATGCTCCACATGCAGTTTGTATTTAATGTGTCACTTGTGTGGAGTCAGACTTCATCCCCCTGAGATGGTCAAATGCATTCCTGAATTGCTCTGTTTAGTATCTCCAATGCCTGAGGAGAGAGACTCAGTCCCATGGATTTGCCTTGCTCCTTTGCTGGCAAGGTCTCATGCCAAGGGACATGATCTCACCACTGCACACGATTATCATCTTCAACACAGGGGAGAGATACTCTTGTGGTCAGAGTGAAGCTGCTTCTTCATTGATGGCATCTGGCGGCCAACAAAACACATGTACAGGCAGTAACTACCACCCTCCCCCCCAGCCATTGTTGTTTCTCTGCCCTTTAGCAGAGGATGCACTTGGTTGGTTCCCTCAACACTCTGTCAGCAATTTGCCCAAACTAAGCCTGTACTAAGCAGTACCTCAGCTCAGAGTAACGTTCCTTCCTCACCCTGAGGAGGAGCCAACCCCCAGGGAGTTCCCCACCCCAATTTATTTTGGGTAAAAAAATTTGGCCTTTTATTAAATAATAAGGAGTGCAAGGCAAACCCAAGGAAAGTGAAGGGTCCCCATGATAGCAATGCAACAGGTGCACTCAGAACCATTTTAGACCATGAGCTGGTACATGGTTTAACCCCAGCTGGTAACTTAAGTACCACAGAGCTGCTGGCTCACTTCCCCCCACCTGCAGGGGAGGAGAATCAATAAGAAAAGGTAAAAAAACCCCTTGTGCATTAAGTGTTGCTCTGAGTCAGTTTTTTTCCACAAAAGGGGAGGCAAAACAACCCCCCAGGCACAGCAAGCAAAATGTCAATAAGCAAGTGGCACTCTCACAGGCTATTGCTCTGACTCTTGCACCCAAACCAGGCTTAAAACAAAAATCTACTGCCTCCCCAAGTATCTCTGGAGCTGCCCAGGTGTGAACAACCTTCGCTGCTCCCAGCAGCGCTGCTGTACCCCCAGCCTGTGTTGTACCTCGTGGACACAGAACAGCCTGGAGAGGTGAGGATGCTGGCTGAGCTGATGAATGGTACTGAAGCAGATCTAGTTGAATTGTGTCCAGTTAAAGGTGTCTGTGTACAGATGGAGGGTTCTCGTGGTTGGGCTGGAATAGAAGGTGAGATCCAGCACCCTACAATGGCCATAATACTCTAATTTGGGATTTTACCCTCTTCAAAATTCCACTCCTATTTGAGTGCACTTTCCCATGCAGGATGACTTTGCCTGGGTCTGTTTCAGCACAGACTGATCCATAGCCAGAGCCATGCCAAAATAACCTCCTTTTGAATGGTTTAAGTGTGCGCAAAAACAGAATAACTAATCTGCTTTAAAAACATTCTTTTAGCTGAAGCGTAGCTAAAATGTGCCATTTCCTTCCCCCAGGGGTTGGGCTGTGGTTGGGGCTGCAGTGCTGGTCTCCAGCCCTGTTCTTGTCTCTGTCCTGCTGCTCACCTGCTGCTAAAGCCACTACAATCAGGTGTCCTGGGTGGATTTTTCTTCGTTTCCCCTGTGTATGAGCAGGGATAGCAATCCTGTTCCCCACCACAAAATCTGCTGGCTACTGAGCAAGTACAAGATAGCAAGTACAACCCCAGTGGCACTTAGAGATTTCCTGGGCTTCCTTTACAGCGCACCCTGGGTGACCGGCAGGGATCTTTCCAAGTGGCTGACAAGGGCTAATTGCAGCCTTTTCATTCAGTGATCTGCAGCCCTCGGTCCCCATCCCGCAGGGTGCTGTGCCGCTCCAGAATTTGACCCGACGCACGGCTGAAGGGGCTGGTTTGGGGACACTCCCTGTGCTTCCTCACCCTGCTGAGACGGTCAGAGGGGGCTTTTCCCGACCCGTACGATAGACACGGAGGGGATATAAAATAAAAACTCCCCAGTGGGGCCTTTCACTTGTTTAACACTAATTTGACTGAGTAGATAAAGCCAGTCCCGGGTGGGTGCCGGGCGCAGCCACGGGTACCAGCCCGAGGCTGGCGATGCATTCGCGAGGCGGGGGAGCCTCCTGCTGGAAAGACTCGGCGCGGGATGCGGGATGAAGGATGCGGGATGCGGATAGCTGCCTCTGCCCGCTGTACCCCTGGAGCGATAAATACCCTTTACCGTGCATTTTTTTGGAACCGCTTTCTCCTCAGCCCTCAGGGCTGCGCCCCTGCCTCCCCTTCCATCTCCTCCAGCCGTCGCTCCTTTGCCTTCAGACTCGGCAGAAACCACGAGACATCGCACATGGTGACATTTAACAGGTGGGCTGGCACCCCCGGGCACTTTTGAGGGATGTCCTGCTGGGGTGGGGTCGGGCACGCAGGTAACATCCAAAATCCATGGCAGTGGGGAGTGTTTCCAGTCATGGTGCTGGGCAATACCTTGCCTGTGTTACCGGCACGGGGCTTGTCTATGGCTGGGACCCCCATGCCGTGCAGTTAAGGAAAGGACAATGGGCTCTGCAGAAAGGCAGCGAGGACACAGAATCACTGGTATAGAATTGTTAAGGCTGGAAAAGACCTCTAAGGTCATCGAGTCCAACCATTAACACAGCACTGCCAAGTTCACCCCTAAACCATATCACCAAGACGGACATCGACTTTTCTTTTTTTGTAACACTTCCAGGGATGATAATTCCAGCCTATTACAGTGCCTGACCACCCTTTCAGCAAAGAATTTTCTCCTAATATTGAACCTAAATGCACCCTGGCGCAAGTCGAGGCCATTTCCACTTGTCCTATCACTTGTTGCCCGGGAGAAAAGGCAACCCTACCTGGCTACGACTTCCTTTCAGAGCGATAAGGTTTCCCCCGAGCTTACTGTTCTCTGAACTAAACAACCCCAAGCTCCCTCAGCTGCTCCTCATCTGACTTGTGCTTCAGACCCTTCACCAGCCCCATTGCCCTTCTCTGGCGTGGAGGGAGGTGACTGCCCCGGTGCTCCTCCTTTGTAGGTGTTTGCTCCCCCTCCTGGTTCAATCAGCTGCCGACCCGATGGGATGCTGGTCGGAACCAGCGCGGCTGCCCTTAGCAGGGACAGAGGGACAACTTCATCTGAGCTAAGGGCTCTGACAGATGAACTCTGGGGCTCTGCCAACACATCGAAGGCGTTACCGCTCCCAGATGGGCACTCTGCCCCTCTGCCAGGAGGGACATGCTTCCTCGCTGGAGCAGAGGAGGACGGACATCTGCCTAGGTCTCAGCCACCATGAGTTTCTTCCAGCCTCCTTGTGCAAGCTTGCTTTTGCTCTCAGGTGAGAGGATGGACCATAAAGCCAAGCTGCTGAGATGCACATGTCCAGAGGAGCAGTCTACAGCAGAGAGTGGCCCAGGAATGAGGGTGGTGACACTTTGCCCGTTCCCACTCCTGCCAGGACTTCCCAGCAGCTTCTTTGCATGGGGATCAAAGATGAGGACTGAGTGTTTTGCAAAATTACGCCCTCACTTATTGAGCACTGATTTCCTTCAGCTGATCTGTGATAAACCACCAATCCATTAGATCTCTTTTGGGCCATTAAGTCCTTTTATTCCTTCACGGATGCCCCCAAACCTGATCTCCCTGTGTTAAAGAATTGGCTTCTCAGAGTGTTTTTTCCAGAGTGGCCTCCCCAGACCCAGCACAGGTGACTGCAGCTCCCCTTCAGGCACCTTCAAGGTGAATGTTCTTTCTTAGCGTGGTTTGGGTATCATGGGACAGCAGAGACCCTGTGTTGTACATATCGCTGTGCACTGCAAACCTGGATAAATTCCTTTTGAATCCCAAGCCCTCTCCATTGACTGTGATGGGTCTGAGTGTCAACTCCTTGAATCAGAGGAGAGAGTAAAATTTGCCTTACTCCTGGAGAAAAAAAACAAACCCACAACAGAACAGAGAGCAGCACAGCTTTATTTCAATATTTTGACCAGAAATTAAATCCGCAGAGAGTGATGTAACACAAGTCCCAAGTATGTGCCTGCATCCTGGAATTAATTGCCTTACGCCCCTCGTTATTTATAGCCCCGATGGCGCTCCCAGCAGCTCCGCACGGCGCTCCTTCTGCCTTCTCCTCCTGCCAGGCCCGTGGCAGCGGCGGCAGCAGCTGTGTTGTGTGTGCACATCACATAGCAACGCTGCACAGCTGCCTGCCAAGCAAAACCGGCCCCGCTCGCTCCCCTCGCCAGCTCTTGCGGGAAGGCAGAGAACAAAGCAGCTGGCAGGCGGGGAGATGCGTGGGGAAGAGCGAGACCGGATTCCTTGGCCAGCAGTACCTAAAACCTCCTTGCAAAGGCGGCCCGGGGTTTGTTTGGATGAGGAGGGCTGCAAGGGCAGGGGGCTGCTGGAATGGGAGTTCCAGGCTGTGCTGCTGGCTGGCTGGCATGGGTTGGGAGGAGGAAAAGAATTCCCAGCGTTGCTGATGAAGCCACATTAAATGGCATGCGGTTTTCCTTGCTCCGAGCCAGCTGCTGCCCCTGTTGTGGACAGCGGCAGCAAAGACGAACAGGGGGGTGGGTGCATAGGAGCAAGGAGCTGGGTGAGAACTGGCCCACAGCTGCTGCCTGGGTGAAATCCAGCTTCGGGCCCCAGGCGATTTGGCATGTTGTCACCTCGAACGAACAAACCGCTGTGGCTGGAAAAGAGAGGCATCTGCACTGGTGACACCAGCCGGGAAGCACAAAACGTGGGCCAGGATGAGGGCAGGTTGGGACCCATAGACAGCCTGTAGCCTGAGCCAAGATTCGGCTCCTTTGGAGATTTGTCTGCCTTCTTTTGCATCTACTGGAAAACTTCTCTGTAAGTCCCCGCAATTACTTTTAGGCAGGATTTTTACCGTGCCTCAAACCTCTCAGAAGCATCATACCTCTGCTGGATGACATAGCAGCCCCCAGGGCTCTCCCCCTCGGGATGTGTAGTGACAGCTGATAGAGCAAGGAAAGAGCAGCTGGATGATCCCTCCCAACAGTGGTGCAATTCCCACTGGAGCATGGCAGAGCAGTCACCTTTTAAAGCTATTTTAACACATCATGCCCAGTGTCTGGGCTGAGGCTGCAGTGATCCCTTGGGGTAGCAGAGGCATTTATCTCTCACACATTTCTGATCAGAAGCAGCTGAAGAACAGAGAGAACCAGAGCTGGAGCAGTTGCATGAAGGCCGGGCTGTCACTCAGGTCCCTTCCCACTGTACCTTGTGGCTCCTGTGAATGCCAAAGTCTGCAATGGGGGAATTCAGAAAGAAGCAATCCACAAGTTTCACACATTGGGAAATTGCAGTCTTACAGGGTCTGTTAGAAAATACGTACAACACAGTAATCAGAATCCTTTTATTAAAAAACTTGCAATAAAATTCCTTGGAATTCACCATCTTAACTTTGAGAGTTGCAATATTTTACTAGTACATAATAACACAGTCTCACATATTTACCTTATAATCCTCTATATAACAAAAATAGCCATGTTGTACTACCGAATAATGCTTCCAAGTATTAGCCTCAACATTTCAGTACTTCCCCTAGCTGAGTCACTGTCCATGCTCTTTAGCATTTACAGTACCTAACAAAGCAAGAAGGAAAACAAAATAATAAAGTGTGTGTCTCATGATTTCAGGCAAATCCCTTTAAAGATGGTAGTTCTCTGACTCCCACATTTTTCAAGAGAGATAAAGTGCATTGGAGAGGACGACGTACACATTATAAAATGTCAGCGAAGACTTAAAAGTATATTTGCAAGACTGTACATAAAGTAATGCTAGGAAAAAAAAGGCAAAAAAATGCTTCACAAACTGCTACTGCACAATTTTGGCAGCAAGTCACAGGTAGCGGGGGGAGAAGGGAGGAAAACAGAAGCCAACTACAAGAAAAAGAACGGCCCATGCAAATGCCACTGGGTGACTTTGCCATGGCCTTTTGGTGAGCGTTTCCCAAACCAAAGTGCAGCTGTCTGGACAAAGGAAGTTTTGTTTCGTTTTTTAACGTGGAGATGAAGGGTCTTTTCCACAGTCCAAAGAACCCCAATGTGGTCAGCCTGCAGAAAGTGACTGCCTCACCAGCACAGCTTCAGTCACGGGCTCCCCTCCTGAGGAAGCCGCAGCGCGGGAGCGTGACAACCTTGAGTCGTGACAACCCTGTATCGTGACAACCCTGGCTTGCTGGGGCTGGTGGCCCCGCCAGGCAGGGGCAGGGGGTGGAAGCCTCCCAATAAATCAGCTCCCGCTGTCCAGAGCAGCGCTGATTACCTCGGAGAATTTCACTGGGACAGACTATTGTCTCTGAACTGGAAATTATTTCAGTAAGCTGTGCACTGATCCATATGGTGTTTATTTCATTTGGGATTTTTCTTCCCTTTATAACATCAGCATTTGCTGGTATGGCTCTGCTGCGTGTGAGAAGACGTGGCTGGAAAAAGCTTTGTAGCCATCACTGAAAACCAGGACATCGCTGCTCTGTTCTTAACTGCATACAAATGGGATGCCACATTTTTTTGGTTTGCTTATAAACTACTCTAAATAGAAATAATCCTCTTCTGGAAATGGATGGAATGTATATTTTGACAAGTACAAAATCATTTTAAATGTTCACTAAATACAAGGAACATCTTGGTATAAAAATAACAGACCCTCCCACCCACTGTCCCCTCTCTACATTTCTAATTATAAAATGGTACAGTCATTTCAGGTTCCTAACATGAAACAAGAAGTGAGGATGGCATTACATACACATACAAAACATTCAGGTATTTGACATCTGAAATAACTGTATACATTCAGAGCAAACAAGCATCTGGATCTGGCTACTGTTTTTAATGCTACATGGGACCAAAGAATCAAGAAATAAGTAAGAAAGGGAAAATGCTATTTCTCCTTTATTTTTTTTCTGTCCTTAATTTTTTTTCCATTCCCTACAGAAAGAAATAACTTCCACCAATTCACAATTAAAATACTTGAGGGAGACGAGATTAATCTCAGATGGAAAACTCATCCGTTGGCTTTTCATTCAAAATCCACAACATCTTTCATTCATATTTCTTCTCTCTTTCTGCCTTTGAAATACAGCTCCTGCTCAGAAAGTTTTTTTCCTTGAAAAAGAAATGCAAAGATAAAGGGAGCAAGCGGGTGTCCAGCCCAGCGGGGGGAGCGGCGCGGCACAGGGGCAGCCTTTGCCCTCGCCCTCGCTCGCTGCCCCAGCCTGCAGCTGCCATCTGCTACACAAACAAATCCCGACCAACGAGTCCAGCTGGCATTCCTCCTTCTGCGAAACTATCAATTAGTTCAGGTGACAGCTTGGGAAATTAAAAGAAGTGCTTGTTTTGGATCAATTGTCCCTATTTAAAAAGTCTTCGAAAACAACACCTCCAACCTCATTTTCCCTCACCCCTAAAATATTTCATGACACTGTCTTTCACTGCTTGTGCTAACCCAGCTGATTCACTGCTGTCACGCATATACATTCACATATTTTGCATCTATAAAGCAAACGACTCCATATGGGCTCGGTGTTCCTCAAGGAAGTCGTGATGGCAGTCAGCACTGGCCACGAAGAAGCTTGGCTGCCCTGAACCTGCCAAAATCCCACTGCCTACCCTTCGTTAAGCCCTGGAGTTGAAGCTGGGCCAGCTCCTTTCCTTCATGGGATCTGCTGTAAGAGATACTGGCAGCACAAAACACAAGAGAGGAAGCGGCACCGTGCTCATTTGATCCCACGATCTTCCCCTGCAACAAAGGCTCACGCTGGGGGAGATGCTGGGAAGGAACTGGCTGGATTTCCCTGCCATTTCAGTCCTGTGAAATAGATGCATCCCAACAGCAGTGCCCTTCTTGCAATGACTTCCTCAAGATTTGATCCAGGGGTCATTAGTGAGATCCAAGGGACCACTTACCACATGTGAGTTTGATAATTTATTTTTCCAAACTGCCTCTATAAAGCCTTTTTCTTTAGTGCCACAATCTCCCTCAAATAATAGGTCTAAAAATGACAGCTGCTTTTCACTACACTACAGTTTCCATACTCATATCAATGCACTTTTATGTGCAATTTAATTCTATAGAGTGCTTAAAGAATGAACTGCAGTGCTGTGATTGTCCTGATCCTGGTTTTGAGGCTCTAAAGCAGTCAGAAAATACAACAACCCCAAACCTTCGGCAAGTGCCAGATGTGTATCCCCACCAGAACTGGTCAGTTGTGGGGAGATGCAGATCTGGTGCCTTGCACATCTGCATGCACACTGTAGGTTGGTTGTGAGTGCAAAATTCTGCCCGTATAACTTTTTAAGCATCCTACCTATTGAACAGACCTCTGGGAAGGCAGCTTAGTGCAACCCAAGAAAATCCAAGGATACTTTAAGCCAGTCTCTATCTGACCAAGTTTTATCCTGCAACCCAGCCTGAGTGATGATGAGCCTCACTAAGGCAAATACTTCTCCCACCTACCACTTGCTCATGGAAAAGAAGAGAGCCTCAGATGACAGGACAGGAATTGCTGGGAGAGACACTGGATCACCTTAATGACAAGAGTGCCTTTCCCTGAGAGTCACACGGTCCCCTGGCCACTGGCGCTGTGCAGGAGGTGCCTCCCTGCCCAGTCATGGTGCCAGCCCTGCAGAATTATATCTGTGAGCACTTGTTTGTCAGAGGGCACCAGAGGATTTGGTTTTTTCCTGGCTGCATGCTAAAGGCTGCTTTCCCTTCTGAACAGACAGGGCTGTGTCCTGGGCATCTGAATCCCACGTATTTAATGCCCAAGCTTAGGAGGCAGCAGTACTGGGGACTCACACCAAGCTCAGGATGGGACTAACCATGTCCAAAACTGCATATCTGAAGGTTTAATTTTACCCTGTGAGGAATCTCACGTAAGCAAAAATGTGCATGGGCATGCAGATATGCAGAATTAAGGTCTTCATACATGTTATAAACATACATTGGGGGAGGGTCTTAATGTTTATAAAGCACCTCGAGTTCCCAAGGCAGTTCACAGTTTACACAGTTCAAAGAACATTGTCAGCCAGGTCCTGCTATAGGAGAATGTTTCCATTTGACACAGGGGCTTAACTATGCTCACAGAAGACCTGTTGAAAATAACACAATTTTGGTACAAGTCCAAAATTAGTCATAAGTGCTTTTTTGAAGAAGGACGGAATAGAACATTCACTTAAGTGCTTTCCTAAGTTCAGGCTTCAGTGATGTGTAACCTGGCTTTGTACTCATCATCACCTAACAGTGCTCACAGCTGCAGAACACCTGAGGGCAGGGACGGAGAGACATCGTCCCTGAGCAAAACTGCAGGTAGAACTTGGAAAACAAAAGCAGAAAGACTTCTGACCCAGATTTGTTAGGATGCCTCTTCTGAAAGACCACAGTATATGGTGGTATGTCAAAACTTCTCACCCAGCCTGGCACCTTGCCTCTGCCAGTGGCCACCTGTGGATGCCGAGGGACCAGACCTAGCACGGGATACTTAGGAAAAGAGCATTCACAGTGTGAATCCTCCAGGAGACCTTTCATTAATTCCCAGCAATATGGGCAGGGTCTCAGTTACCATCTCTCTTGGATGCCTCTTGGAGCACAGTTCCCTTTAATGATTTTGCTGGACAAAGGACCCAGCCTGGTATCAGGTGGGAGTTTCACCTCCTGCCTTGCTTTTCCCCAGACCTCTTTTTCCACAGCCTGCTCTGCTGAGCTGTGGGTGGCTCCGCTATGGCAACAACTATGTGGTCAATCTATCCATTGAGATTAATTTAATTCAGTTTATGAAATAAAATGAGGACTTTGCAACAGCTCCTCTGAAAGCCAAACAGTTTGGCCAGGAATTTTTTGTCTGTGTGCTGAGCTGCAGTGGGTGTATGTGAAAGGATTACTGACAACTCGGACATCGTGTTCGTGATGTTCCTGTGACATGTAGCACCCAGGCTCCAGTGCTGGGGAAGAAAGTGTACCAGTGTCTGTACTTTCTACAGGGATCCCTGACTATGTATAACCAGCTTCACTCCCTCCCCTGCAGTCATTGAGATGAATTTCATTCCTGTGTCAGTATTTGGTGTAAGCACCACTTAAATCCCATTTCAACATCACTTCCAGAGCTTAAGTGGAGCTGATGCAGTGACTTGTGCAAACTCTCTTGTGTAGGGGTCAATTTCAGCATTGGTGCATCAGGTCTTTTCCACTAGAGCAAGGAACAAAGAAGACATTAAAGAACAAAGAAAATAAGATTACAGAACCACAAATATCGTCAAGAGTGACGTAGCTGCACCTTCTGGAATGATCTCTAACTTTCTTTTTTAACCAAGATTTCCAGCTGCCCATATCTCTTCAATTAAAAAGAGATTTTCATTCAAAAGGCTTCTAAAGATGCAACAGCACATTTCTGGATCATTTTCATAGAATCACAGAATGGTTTGGGTTGGAAGGGACCTTAAAGATCATCTTGTTCCAACTCCCCTGTCAGACCAGGTTGCTCAAAGCTCCATTCAACCTGGCCTTGAACACTTCCAAGCATGGGGCATCCACAGCTCCTCTCGGCAACCTGTTCCAGTGCCTCACCACCCTCACGGTAAGAATTTATTCCTAATATATAATCTAAACCTTCTCTCTTTCAGTTTAAAGCCTTTGCCTCAAGATTACCCTGCAATGTAAGGACTAAGGACATAAAAGCAAAATTAAGCTATAAAAGGAACCGAGTTCTAAATGGACCAAAAAGCACGGGGAATAATTTTTCCTTCTTCCTGTACTAAAGAAGCAAGTCAGCCAAAATTTTAGGGATAGTTCTAAACACGTTTGCTCCTGAAAAAGATCTGACAAACATGAATTTTGGCTGGAAGTTGGTTTCCACATTTAACAAGTAAATCCACATGGAGATTAAATGCAGCAAGAGCCCCAACAGCTGCATTTTGAGATGCTGCCATGACACGATCAAGTCAAAATACTTGACCTCTCCATGAAATTTCAATGTAAGATGAATTGTTGATTCTGTGGACTTACTCAGGAGGCAGTAATGTGATTCAAGTCATCTGACTCTCAACAGAGACCATGTACTCTTGTGTAACAGTAAGCCAAAAATGCTTCTTCACAGTTGAGTATTTTGACTGAAAAATGAAAACATGCACTGAACAATTAACAATAAGCTTTTACCTGGAAAGCAGAGCTCAGGATGAACTAAATGATTATGTCAGGTCATTATTATTTAGGTGTTTTGATTTATGTTACTTCTTTTCATTTTCAAATGCCCTCCCCAATATATTTTGGTGTATCTATGTATATAAAAATTGCAAGTATTCCATTATGCTTCTGACAGTATTGACAGGAACTCTGGAGGGCAACAAACCACCTGAACTCTTGTGTTAGAGAACGACCAGACAAAAACTGCTGTCAAAACGTAAGAAGTAAAACGCACAAAGGAAGAAGACCCCCAAAACAAACCAGGAATTAAACATTTCAGCCAGCTCCATCTTGCTTCATGAGCAATTTCTGACACTGATAGCAGCATCTCCAGACCCTCTGTAAGAATACTGTCACCCATGTAATGCAGAGCTGTTAAAAAGCAGCCTCTGGAAACCTCTCAGACACTCCTTTAACTCGATGATCTGACTTTGGTCTGTAAAATTAAGAAAAGACATGATGTTCTACTAGATCTCTTTTCCCAGCTACTGAATTGACTTGAAGGCAGGCCACTAATGTACTGACAACTGCTAAGAGCATAAAATATAGCACAGGGCTACACAGACAGAGTGACGCTTTAAGCTTTTCTTTCTCTCCTTCACACTGTACGATACTTGTCTAGAACAGAGCTCTACGTAAAAGACAACATAATGCCATTTTAAACCAAATCTCAGCAGCTCTGTTGATTCAGAACTCTCTTACAAATAAGGACCTTCAGAAGATACCATTTCCAAGCCTCCCACTTAACGAAAGCAGGCTTCACATTAATGCAGGGTGCTGGTGCACCATCCTTCTGAAGCCACGTGTACTTCCTGCAGAAACAACAAGGCAATGATAAATCCTGGTCAGATTATGAAGTGATCAGCACACAGGAATTCAGATTTCCGGATTGAACTCTTGAAAAAAGCTGGGGTCAGTCAACAAAAAGAGAGTGTCTATTCATAACAAACTATAAACAAACAAACAAAACATATATCTTTTCAAAAAAACCAACAAAAGCTCAGTTGAACAAGTGTAGAAAACACTCAAGCTGTCATTTCAGTTGCGTATTTATGAGCCACTGAAGAGTTTCATGACCGCTCTCAAGCACGCGGGTAAACTGGAAGCGTTCATCTCCCATGGGAACCAAACGAAGGTATGTAGGTGATGAAACTGCACCCAGGCAGACACAGCTGTTGCTATTGCTTTTCGTGACCATCTCAGAATGGAGTGTGCAGGAGTGACAGTGCTCTGGAGGCATGTGCATGACTGGTCCAAATCCTAGAAAGCTGGCTCGGTCCCTCCCTGTGACCCTCCCCTGTGGTTTAGCGTCGGATCTTTGTTTGTTTTTCAGGATTTCACCTCTTCGCAGTCTTGATCAGTGGAAAGCTCCACATCGGACAGTCCAACCTCCATTGCCATAATCAATGAAATATCTGAATCACTGCTGACTGCTGGCTCCTGTTCATCTGTGAGGGTAGAAAAGACAGGAGAAGGTCATGTCTTTCTGTTAATGTATTACTAATTTTTAGTCCTGCAGGTGGAACCCAGAGGTTTATGCACGACTGAGGTTGTGCTTATATTCCAAGTTTTGCTCTTATTCAACTTCTGTCTAAAACATTTAAAAAATAGCATAGAGTTCAAGCCATCATAGTGAGAAACATGACAACAAGGAGCCTGTAAGGGTAACAATTTCTCCTCCTCTTAACCTTCCCAGGGCTTTCCATCCAGGTTCTTCCTGACCTTCCTCCCATCACCTGAGCATTTCCCTCCCTGTCCCCTTTCACTTCTTTAACTTGGCATCATGCTCTCTCCCCACAAAGGTAGAAAGTTAAAGACAAAGTCACAAGCACCTGGTGGAGCAAGTCAGTCATCAGGAAAACATTTCTACCAGGAAAAAAACTGTCCAAACCCTCAGCAGGTGACTGAATCTCTGTTAGTAAAGACTATTAAGCAGGCACTAGGCAAACGTCTGGAAGGAGCAACACTGGCATTGTTAGTTCTGCCCCAGGATTTCGGACCAGGATACCTGCCTTCTCCAGTGCCTTCTCTCATCCTTTTCCAGTCTCTTTTACATTCACTCTTTCCTCTGATTTGAAGATACCCTGCAGGCTCTTGAACCAGGCCAAAGGGATCTACCTTAATCCACCATGGCCCCAAATACACTGAGTCATATTATCGACTTCTGCCAAACTGCAAATCCCATCAAAACTACAAGCGTAGGAAGAGCAACTTGTTTTTGTTTTGATCCCACAGCACTTATTATGTGTATATTTAGCAGCAGATAAAGCCAACAGATTTTAAAGGACTAAAAGCTAATTTTCTTTCAAGAACAATCAGGAGAAGCATAGCACACTGGATCTCTAGGGAGAGTTTCAAAAACACAAAACACCCACAGGTGGCTGAGTCCCTGAGAGAAAAAGCTGATGGTTCCTGTTTTCAAGTGGTTTAATTGCAATGATGGCATTTATACTGTAACAGTACAATGTATTTAAATCTGGTGCAATTTTTCCTTTACATATTTTATTTTTCAGCTAATAGAAGCAGCGCCTGATTGATGCTAAAAAGTCTAAAAGTTGAATATCTAAGAATTAATAGGTAAAAAACATTACAGTGGAGCCAGGAAAATAACTCCTCACAGTTTATTCACTTGAAGCTAAGTGAACACAGTCACCTCCCAGGAGCTGCATGGTTTTAAAATTTGTTTTAAAGAAAAAACCCAACATGTGTTTAGTTGTGCTGGGATTAGACCTCATATTCTGCATAGAAATCTTGTATAGGGTCTGCATTATTCAACTGAAAGAGCCAGTGCTTTCCTTTACAATTCTTCCCAGTTTTCACCCTGGACTATTTCTATACTTTTTTGATTGCAGGTTAAATAATTAATGCACACAACATCTTTACATCTTTTGTCTCCTTTTGCTATGACAGTAGTAAACATTTCAAGGCATTGCTTCTGACTGTGTTTCCACTGAAAGGTGGAGGAGGTATTTACAAACTGAATGATACATCCTGCAGATTTCAGTGGGCTCAACTGCACTGAACCTTTGGGTGAACTGCTCGATCCTAGAGAATAACAGTGCATCTCACACACCTCCAACAGCTAAAGCATCATCTGTAGTGGTACCAGCTCCCTGAGCCAGAACAATATGGTTCCAGACCACTGGATTATTTATCATTCCTCTATAACTAAAGGACTCCTAAAAACAACGCAAATTATGCTGTAAATATTGACGTAAGAGCAAGTTTATATTTGCAGGACAGAGTTCCTGAGGCTTAGCCATGTTAAACAGTGACTTGGAGCACTCTTGAGGGCCAAGGTGATTTCCATCTGAACTGGCTGGGTAAGGCAAAAAGGGCTGGCTGAATGGTGACAGATGCACGCTGAAGACATAGGTGGAGTTGCCAAAACCAAATGAGAAGTGTTTATGCTGCTGGAATGTTATTTCAAGAATTATTGTTTCTTCCACGGTTGCATAGCAGAGAGTTCAAGACAGGTAGATAAAACAGAAGCAGATTTGCAAATGCCTGACTGAGGTACAGAAGCATCGTCTTTCCAAATCAGCAAACTTGAGCTTTACATTAAAACTCCTATACCATTATTAAAATTCTTGGATCTTAGTCTTTGCAAAGTGTGGGCTTTACAGTTTGCCTTCTTTGGAACTCAAGTGCAGCTCTGCAGGAACAACGAACAAAGAAGAGATCCTAAAAACACCTAGACTATTGCTTTTCCAGCACTGTGCAAGTGCCTAGAAACAGGAATGCTCCACCTTCCTTGTTGCTAATGGTGCAATGGTTCAAAATCCTAAAGCTACAGCCTGCCACTTCAGCACAGAGGGAAGAACAACCTGGACATGCCCATCCTTACAACTTCCATTTCAGGGAAGGCGTCAGCGCTGACTTTTCTTTGGAAGATGTAGACAACACAAGGAAATTAACGCACCCTCAGCATTACCTGATGGCTCCCATCAACAGGAGTCCTCCTGCTGACCCACCCCAACATGCACAGCATGAACCTCTGGGAGGCTGCAGAAGCTACACCAGATATGGATCAGCTGTAGGTAATTCTGGCTGCAAGGTCTGCAGGCTGCCTCACCGTGGCTCCCCCACACAACACAGGCTTGCTAGACTGTGCTGGTTTGTTTTTCCTTTTTGTTAGTTTTTTTTGGCTGGCTTCTCAATAACGTGAGCCAGCACAGTTACTGTTATTTGTTAGAGGTAAGCAAACCTCAACTATACTGCCAGTGCCAGGAGCTTAGCCTGCATTTTGCCTGGTTTTTAGATCCTATTTACAATGATAAAGCTTATACAATCACACAGCTTGTACAGAAAACGCCTGACTTGCTGTTAACAACTTCTTTGACCTTTTTGCAAGTTTTTCGTAATTTGCTGTTTTTCTTAAAGCACTGAAGTCAGGTGAAGATCTCAACTTTCAGTGAAGATCTCAGCTTTCACTTAAAAATAAATGAAGCTTAGGAAGCTAAAAGGACACAGAAAGCTTTAAAAAATAAATTTCTAATTTCTACACAGATTTCATGTGAGAATATCTGGCTTGTGATTTTAGATGTTTGAGATTTGCAATCCTCTCTAACAACACACACGATAATACTTCCACCAAGTTTAACAGCACTTCATGCCACGGGCATAAAGCCTTTTGCTTAATGAAGCAAAAGGCACAGCCCAAGCTGCTTTTCAGCCTGAGTGCTAGTGCCTACAGCAGGGAACTATAGACCTCCCTGCCACATTCCTCCCATGTCAGTGAAACGCAATACACCACAGCATGCTGCGTGTCCAGACAGACTTTTTCCACTCGCTTGTATTTCCTGACACACATTCGTTTGAGAGACAAAATAAACCAAACTCCTTCTCTAGCCAATATTACTTGAAATTGAATTATGCTAGTGCAGAAAGAATATCGCCACTTAGATATGGAACTGCCCTACATAACAGCAGGACAGCCCTTACTTCTTGAGAAGTTCATCAAGTGATGTTTATATTTTAATAATATTGCAATCAAACTAGGATGAAAACAGCTAATTACTCTGGTGCTTTAAAACCAGTAAGACTGCAGACCAGTAATAGTTAGTTACTTCTGCTGCCTCTCCTAACACCTGGAGTAGTGTTAGGAGTAGCTTTTGTACACTAATAAATATTCCAAAAGAAAGAGGTCAGACGACGGGTTTCTAAGAATTTGATACTGTTTGCATGAGGCTTGTGAGGGACTTAAGCATTCAACAGTGAGTGAAAAGTGCACCCACAAAGCCAATCCTCTGCCATGCATAGCTAAGCATACAGGCACCGGCACCAGTTGAGATGTACTTGTAATGACCCACTCAAGCTGATGTAATTCTGTGGATTCTGCACTCATGGAGGCTTCACTCCTGCTCACCTCTGTGCTCCTCCCAAGGAGGCCACATCCAGGACTGTCCTCTGATGTCCTCAGGACATTGACAGTGCCATAGGGCTCTCCTAAAATTGCTCCTGCTTGGCCCAGAGGCTGAGATTTCCCCAGAGCTTGCAGAACTGGAAAAGCTGTACAAGCCCATGACTGGGCTAAAAGGTGCACAAGTGATTTGCATCCAAGAAATCAATGCAAAAATAAGAATACACTAAAACTTTACACAACAAAAGCTTCTCAGCATTGAAGATTTGTCTAGGAGGGCACTTTTTCCTTCTCTGGACCTTTGGGTAGCTCTCTGCTATTATACCCACTTGTGAATAAGAAGAGAAGTATTGATTTTTACACACCAAATGAGAGCTGCCACCAAGTGTGCAATTCATCTACTGAAAGTGTAACTAAAGCCAGCACACTCCTATTCTTGTAGAATTAAAACACAGGTCAGAGCAATAACCTCTTCAGCTAGGAGTCAGTCTCCCTTACCTCATTTATTATCAGCCCTCCATGAACTAATCCAGCATCCTCAGTCCTGCTCCACACACAACTGAACTGTAGCACAGAGCCGTGCAGCTGTTAGTGGTTTTCTTAGTCTTATGACAGTGACAGGAGTCAGGGGGCAAGAAAAAGCTGCTACTGTGCTACTGACTTAGGTGTGACCTGTTTGTGGAGCTAAAAAGTTGGGCATTTAGCAGAAGAAACACATCCTGATTTGCACAGGTTTTCTGTTCTTGATGGTAGGTGTAAATGTCCAGCTTAGAGGAAAAATGAGTAATTACTGATTTTTCATATAATTAAATGCTGTGAAAAAATTATCTGTTGTTATGTCATCATTAACTAGGAGAAATTTCATAGCATAATAGGACTGTCTAAAACCCCATTTTGACAATAAATACAGCAAAACTTGGACTTGATGTCACTACTCGAAATGTGACCATCTCCTAGAGCTTTGAGGACCTGATAGAAAATATATCCAGGGTCATTTAGAGGCCCTGGTGTGGGACCTTTATCAAAACATATTCTGCTCAGCTCGAAGCCGCAGCGACCTGCCAATGCAAGCGGTACAATTCCCATTTTGTTTCCAGTATCAGAACAACCAGAACACAATTCATCACATTTGATTTATGTGAGGAAGAGAGACGTACCTGAAACCCTCTATTTTTCTTTGTCAGCCCAAGAATGCACTTTACCATTACAGAGTTTATTGTTCCCTCCTACTGCAGCTTTGCCACAGCATTGCTTTGCCATTTATAGTCTAAGAGGAAGAGTATGTTAGTACCTCAAAAGGCAACTCCTTCCACAACAGTACCAATTAAATTCATTTTATCACGAAGACCCTCTCTTTTAAAAACAGTACTGATTCTTAAGATTATTCTCAAATTAATCATCCCATACTTTTCACTGGATCATTTTATAAGTAAGTCTCAAATTGCCTCCATATCATCTTGAGAACTGTAACACTTTAGAAATGGGCCATAACCACACTAACAAAACATAAAATGAAATACATGGAAAAAAATGCCCATAAAATCTCTAATGTAAAAGCAGTGGAAATACATTTGAGGACAAAGGGTTATAAAACCTCCTGTTACTAATGCAATCCTTTTGTACAGACACTATTAAAACAGATGAAGAAGTTTGGCTGGCTACAATTGAGAACAAAATACCAGGGAAATAGTTTATTGCTGTTCCCTAGCATCAGAGAGAGATTTATCTGAGCAGCAAGGGGAAAAGTACTTGAGCGTGGTAACTGCTTTGGGAAGAAAAGGTTAGAATCTTTTTCATAAATAACAAGCCAGAGCTCTGTGAATGTACTAATGGCAACAGGGCTTCTTCCAGGGGGTAAGGCAGCTGACGTCTGAAGCACATTGCAAAGAATACCCAAACATCAGCACAAAGGGAAGAACTACATGCCATGACCGGGCAAGATTAATTCAAGATGACACTTAAAAAATATGTTTACCTCCACCAGACCCCTAAGTGGTTGAGAGATGTGATAGATGGGCCTGGATATGACATAAAACACCAGAGAGACTCTCCCAAAGCAAACTTGTTCTTTTTCTTATTACTGAGTAAAAGGGCAACAAACTTTCTGCCCTTAATCTTTCTCTAAGATATATGGTTTGGGAGTACATGAACATACAGCTTCTCTTAAGGGAAAACAGCCAAAGACATAGTTCCTTTTCTTCAAACATCCTGCAGTATGAAGGGATAACATCATCATCATCATCATCATCATCATCATCATCATCATCATTCTAGACACGAGCTATTGAGATGGGAGAGCCACAACTCTTCCACGACATTTGCTGACTCTGGTTGCCCAGTGAAGACACAGTAAACCTGATTTTTCAGTTACAGCATTAACCTGTGCATTGCATGTCCCAAGCATATTTTTTAACTTCACTTACAGTTCTAAGTACTCATCACTTCTGGAAATCACATCCCAATATCTCAAGTCACAGTATTACAACTAATTTTCTGAAGCCTAAATTTGGAACATGTGCTTAAGCAATAAACTTTAACATCAGTTACCTGAGAAGACATTCTGTGTTTTGGCAAGACCAATAAACTCATTTTCATAGCATAGAAAGCACCCAAATGTTTTCTCCAAAGGACAGGGGGATAAAAAAAATCTGTTTAAGTAAGGACATGTAACACAGGGACACACAGCAAACCCATGTGCAGAAAGCTGAGCAAAAAGGGAAGAACACATACCAGATGTTATTGCATGGAAGCAGCTGGACTCAACTGGCTGGAAAAGTAGAGTTGTTTTTTGCTTTTTTTTCATTTTATATATCCTTCACAACAGGGCATCCAGCCTCTTAAACCTTTGCCAAGCTGCTTTTCCTTTCTTTCTCCCAGCCTTCCCACTGTCTAGAAGGAGACAGGGACACTGGGATGCTGCTGCACACCCTCCTTTACCGTTCACCACTGGCCATTCTCAGTGCCCAAACAGTGCACCAGGCGCACCTCTGGTCAGGGCAGAATGTTTTGCTGATTCCACAGAAAGCTTTGGAAATGAGTGTGAATGTATTTCATTCAACATACGGACTGCTAGAAATTATTATTATTTAGAATGTGCAAAACTACTTACGTATTTGATTGGAAACCAGAAAATGACATCTCCCATAAAAAGGGAAAAGATTAAAAAATGCTGAAGCATGACATTTTTAATTCTCACATGCCTTAGCTACCTTTGGTGATATGTTAAATGGTCAAAGAGCATTATTGTGGAAGAATCCAGCTATTTTTCGTAACATCCTGCCTTTTCCTATGCCACTCTAAGAAACATTATGTTATCCATTTCATGTTAAACAAAAAGTCCAATTCAACTCTTCACCAAATTCTCTGATAAAAGAGTCCCTTACGCCCAGACTGAACTAAACTCACAACGATTGTGCAGTCCCAAGCCCTGCTGCAATCACTTCACGTGCAGGTATTATTCCCTGATCACTTCTACTATTCTTCCATTTAAATTCTCTGCATGCTGGCCTGGTTTCTGACTTAGCTGAAGCACAGTTCCACGGACCAGCAGCATGACAGAGCCAAGCAGCAGAAGTCTAGCTCCCCTGCCCTAGCTCACTCTCCAGCTCCCCTACCCTAAGCCAGCTCTGCCAGTCCTTTGGCCAGGGAGTTGACTTGATTTTAAAAAAATACCTGCAAACCACCTTGGAATCGTTTTTTGCCTGGCATAGCTCAGTCACAAGGCAAGCACTGCAGCCAGCTTCAGGAAAGAAGCAAACTGAAAGAGAGGAAGGAAGGGAAGGTACCCCCTCTTGCATTCCAACACCTGCAAGCTGTCCCTGCAGTAACCTCTAAAACTTCAGGCGTGGCATGGGGACTACTTTTTTACTTGGTGTTCTTAGCAGCTGCTAAATGACCAGGGCTCACTGGTGTTCCTGCAAAACAACGAGTATTAAGTGATGGTCACACAGAAGTCATGCTTCGTCATGTTAATGGTGTGTGAGGGATACTGCAAAGATTATCCCAACAGCCAAGGTGAGACATGTGGAGAGACAAACACCTTCTGAAAACAGTGAGCAAACATCTTTAGCCAAGCTGCCAGCCATTTAAAACCCTGAAGGGACAGCAGGTGTGTGACAAAAGCAGAGTATGTACTAGCATGTGCTATACGCTACATGGCCTATTGGCAGGCTGTCACAGTAAAGAGACTTTTACATCCAAGAAGTATAATCATGCAATTGAATCCTGTGCACCTCAGCTTCCATGGGCTGTAGCGGTGACTGCTATTGTGACTGAACTTTCTTATCTATATTTTGAAAACCTGTGTCAGCTCTGCTTCCCACAAGCCTGAAAGAAGGAAATTATAGCCTGACTCAGACACACAATGGACTGAACGAGCAAGAGTGCAATGATAGGAGAAATTTCAGTTCTTGTTCTGTTCCCAAGGAGTATCAGGAAGAAACATCTTTTGATGGGGTGATTTAGAGATGAACTGACCAGTACCACACAAATCCCTCAGAGCAGTCATGTTGGAGAGGTTTCACAATACCCCCAAATCTGATAAAATATTAAACCAGAAGACTCAATGTAAGCTAGTGGTTTCCAAGACCTTTTTCTCTGGTCATGCTGCAGAGTTGTGCCCGCTCCCTGGGGGACTCCACGGCAGAAGCAGCTGCATAAAGCCATCTGAGATTACTCCGCCTCAGGACTGCAGGTCCGTGCTGACCCCACCTGAGAGGAACAAGAAAGGGATGCTGATCCCAGAGGCACCTTCTTTTCTGCTGTGGCAACCCAAGAGCCTGTCCCAGAGCACCTGCTCAGCACCTCAGGGTCTGCTGGCACACAGCATGGCCTGGGGGGAAATGGTAACCCATCCCTATGACCTCTGTCTATCATCTTCAGCACATCTGGATCCTGCAAAGGGAATCAGGATTACAGTCCTCCTGTGAAATGGGAAAGCCAACTCCAGCACTCAGGAGAATGTAAGAAGGTGCTGGGAAAAGCAACCTACCAAAGGCACAGAATGACACTAGGACATGGAAGTAGACCTGCAGCTTTTCTTCAAGGATGTTAGAAACTTCTCACTCCTACTTCAGGTCATGCACAAGGTGCAAGCAATTAATTCTGAGTGACAATCAGAAAAAAACATATTTCTGCCTAATCCCTATGAACTGCTTCCCCAATTGCCAATATGTACACAGCTGTAACAGAAAACAACAGCTTGCTTCAAAGGCAACTCCTGTTAATTTTTGAATGAGGGGGTTGGAAAAGTTCACATTAGTCTGCTAAGTTTGTCTGTCATGGCAGTATGTGCATTATTTTAAAATCTGCCTCTTTAAATATCTTTTACTGCATAAGCTCTCAAAAATCCCAGGTCTCTAGCAAAGCACAGCACTGAGGAATCATCTACTGAACTCTCAAGAGCAGTTACAGCAAACATCTTTGAGCAAAGACGTCACAAGAACACCTGTGCATATATTAGAGGATTTAATGAAAAAACACGCAAGGAGGTGGCTGAAAAGCTCAGCAGTGATGGAATTACTTGAATGAAGTGTGTGTATGTGTATCTCCTCTCCCTCTCTCTCACACTGCCTTTCCAATGCCGCTAACACTGCGCTCCACCTGAGACCTCCAGAGCATTTCCAGGATAAAGGGGCAAGTTTTCAGCCCAGCACTTTGTGGGTTCTTTAAAACTGTGCATGTTGTTGGACCTTCTTCCTCACCACACATGTTGGGGACAGTGATCCTTGGCTGAAATTTACTTCCACTGGAAATGCCCATAATAAAAATTTCACCCAGGGATGTCTTCTCATTAGATAAGAAAAAACAATGAACACAGTAAGGAAGCCAAAAGAAAAAAATCCCCCAGTGGTGGTGGAGGAACCTGTGTATTGGTAAGTCATTTTTACTGCTGTCACTAGCAAAACACAAGTTTTAACAGTTTAAATTTTACTTTAATGGGAAAACAGTCTTCCTTTTTGTTCAGTATAAAGAAACAACATGCCTGAGAATGGGCTTGACTCTCTTGCAGCAACAGCTCCAATGCCTGAAGCAGAGCACAGCTGTGGGACCACTGTGCCTGACAAGTCAGGGCAGACTGGGACAGCATTCTGAGGTCATCCATCTCTCCACTCTTCAGCACCCTCCATGCTACCAAAGGGCTGCACAACAAACAAACATGTGCAGAGACTGTAACAGTGTATGTCACACCTTCATTTTCTCTTTACCTTCTGGTATGTCACAGCAAACTCAGTGTCTCTCCCACCAGCTCCCACACGTGGACTTGCAGAATGTGACCATTTTCAGTCTCCTGTCACACACTCACAGGACTGTCAGGTACCTGTCCCCAAAAAACTG
This sequence comes from Sclerurus mexicanus, assembly GCA_013396755.1. Classification (NCBI taxonomy): domain Eukaryota; kingdom Metazoa; phylum Chordata; class Aves; order Passeriformes; family Furnariidae; genus Sclerurus; species Sclerurus mexicanus. The sequence goes on from VWZF01002624.1 coordinate 228,073, forward strand.
GAGAGACATTTGACCAAAGTACACTGCTTAGGCCAAAGATCAATTCTCACAAGTCCATAGAAACAGAGAATACTTGACAGAAACAGCACAACAACCCAGAGAAAATATGGTCTTGAACTTTACAGGACTGTCTAACCTGATTTGAATTGGACAGCTTAATTATGTTTTTTGTCATAGGACATGGCTTATCTACTTACAGATAAAGATCGAGTTAAGTGCAATTCAGCTGTAGATAAATCTCTTGCAATAAAAGGAAAAACAAAACCAGAATCACGGAGACTCAGCGACCCTCTAAAATAATCCAGTTTGAAAGCAAAGCACATGCTTTTCAGTCTCACAGTCCAGCACGATGTAAATCTAATCATTCCTGGTGTGGCATCAGCAAGTCTGATACATACATTGAAACAAAGCAAGAACCTGAACAGATCACTACAGCCACACCCTACAGATTTCTTCTCTTCCAAAATGGGCACATACATAAACAGACATTTTTCTAAATACACAGAGGGGACAGTTCAGTTGGTAAGCACGGCATTTTTTATGTCTACACATAACATTGAAGAACTAACAGAAAGACCAATTAAATAAGAGCATTCAGTTTTCCATGTAGAAACAATGTCTGCCATTTATATATCCATTACCAATGAGGCAAAATAATGTGACAAGCTGAGGTGTCACCACTTAATTTCATTAGAATTGCAGTAGTTTTTTTAAAATAAATTCTAGATATTTGCAAAGTAACAGTTTCTACTAATTTGAATCTCCTTCCTATGGGCTTCTTACAGTATCCATGCATTTCCTCTTTGGAAGCCACTAGATTAAATATTCTGCAAGGAAAGCTTTCTTTAACATCCACTTTCCCAGGATCCTTATAGAAGGAAGTTTTAATGCTAACTGAAAACAATGTACACTTAATTTCCAGTGCCCTGTGTTCAGATACACTCTTGGTAGGTCCTTCTGTCTGGTTCTCCCTCCTACACACACAGAAAGGACAACCCTTATCCTCACTAAGCACTGACAAACACTTGACTTATTACCAACTTCTGGAGCTATCAAAATTCCCTCTTTAAAATAATTAACCTGAAATACTTCACTATTCTCAGATTTTTCATCTGCTCCGGAGTCTAAGTGATGATGTTGTCTTAAAACAATAGCAAAAGAAACGGCGGTGCAGAAACCACACTTCAAAATAGCTTCAGTGGAAAAGCATCTGTAACACATGGACTATTTCTCTGTACTTCAAGGGGAAGCTGTAGGAGACTTGCACTGGCAGGGATGTCCTGGGTAGTTGAGTCTATTCTCCACTATTGTAGTGGTTGCATGATATAATCCCTTTCAGATTTGCTGGCAATTAGCATCATTCACTGCACAAGCTCCCCAGCTACTTAGTTCATCTCTCTGCCAGTGCAGAATCGCAGATGGGTGGCACTTAAAAGCTGTAATATCTGGTTTTCAAAAGAACCCTTCATGCAACACCAACCCACAGAGACAGATGACAGATGAGTTCAGCTGCTAACACTCCCTTCTCTTAAACCTCACAAGCCTGTGAAACCTTGAAAAACATTTCATATTCCAGTGTAATTATGCAGCTTTCCAACAGCTTTATTCCAGCACTGATCTTCCTTCCAGCCTGCTCCGTAGCTTCACTATCAGTAATGTTCTCTATCTACAGCTGTGGCCAGTTCTCTGACCGAGAAGCAGATCTGACCATGACCCCCAAGGGCAAAATGTGAACTTCTGTACTGAAGATTTGCTGAAGTGAGAACTTCTCCCTGTTTGGATGGTCTGTGTACCAGGAATATCCTTGTGTGCCACTGGGCAGCTGTGGGTCAGCACTTTGCAGAGGGTGCAGAATGACTCAGAGTGCTGCTGACATTCATGGATTGGCAGGTAGGAGATGACATTGGCAGTTCTGTAAATCTCATCCAACTGTGACTGAGCACTAGCAGGAGAAGTAAAGTAGACCTGTGCAGGCAGAAGCAGCCCATAGTTTCCAGCAGGAACATCTCTACCAGGGCTTCCTGAAAACTTAGGCAAAAAGTCCTGATTTAATTTGTAGATGTATAACTGTTTTTGTGAGAAACATGGCTCTTTCATTAGTTTAGAAATAGTACAAAAACACCAAACCCAGAGACTGTATCAAAACCTTTTCTTTTTGGAAAAGTAAACCTGTTCAATGTCCTTTGCATCTCCTTTAGGTTGGTTCCATGGTTTGCTTAAAGGATTTTGCAATATTTTTGATCTAACCAAAAGCACTCTACAGGAAAGAAAAATGAGCACATTTAAACTCATCACTAGCACATGAAATGCTGATTAAAATAAGACTAGGAGATACACAGAACCTCTGCTTGTTGGGAGCAGAAATGTCCAAAATGTTACTTGTGTGTCCTTTAGCAGGGCTAATGCACAAGATAAAATTCTAACAAGCTCCTCTATATACAAAGAGAACACATGAGCACAGAACAACAATTGAGAAGAGCATTCATAAAGGAAGAGGCCAACTGCTTATCTCTTATGTTTATTTGAGAAATTTTAAATCAGTTGATGCCAATCTCCTTTTAATTGGAACATTTCTTTGACAATCTTGCAACAGCTCAACCTTTTTTTCCTCACTGAAAAAATGATAAAAAAATCTTTGATGTGACAGGCCAGGCTTGCTACATTCAAGTCTTGTCTGAAAAGACCTTTATACAATGGCTTTATGTAAGAAGAAAACAAAAATCATCCTTTACTACAACTGAAAACAAATTGACAATTTTGATTTAAAGAGTTTAAATTAATTTAATGTGAGTCTCCCTCTGATCCTGTGTCTTCTTCCTGCCTGTCTCCCTTTCTCCTTGAGTTCAAAATGAGTCCAAAACGAGCCCTTATGAAAAAAGAACGTGGCACTGGTTTTCTTGACCTGAGATCTGAAACCAACAGTTTTGTCTCTCCAGCCTAAAGCAAGAGTGCAAGCGTGCTCCCTCCTCATCTTCCTACCTCCTTTTGCTTCCTTGCTCGTGGTTCACACAAGTAACATCACCAAAAAAGTGAGCTCAATTTACTGGCTTGAAAAATTCCAGATGTGACAAAACCCAGGGAGGGGCAACCAGGATGATAAGCAGCAAAGCTAACACTGACAAGGGGACTCAATCTCACCTAAAGGCCACTAAAGCTGCCTAAAGAGCATCTCAGGATAAGTTCTTGCTAGCCAAATGCCCTTGGAGGCCTGGCTCTGGCTGGTAAGAAATCCAGCAGGGACATCAATAGAAACTGGCTTTAGGCTATATAAATCCGGGCCATTTAGCATTTCCTTTCAAATAAGCCTCCAGTCACAATCTAGTTTCAACTGAACAACTTCTGGCATCAGAAAATCCCCTCCAAGCCACAGCTTTTATCAGGGACCCTTGATGAAATGCTCATGAGAACATGAGAAAGGCTGAAGCCAAGACATCCATTTTCAGAGTTTCTTCTCAGAGCAGTAGATGGGAAAGGTCAACTTTAGTTTCAACAAACTGCTGCTGGAATTTACTGGAAAATATGTTCATTAGGTCACTTGGCCACCACCACTACCATCAAGACCGCCCTAGCATTCTACAAGTGAAACTCATATTGGAACAGAATCATTTTAAAACACTGTTTCTCTGCAGTAAAACATTTTGTCTCTGTTTCTGTCTTTTCAGTTAATACGCAGTCCTGTTCCATCTTGAGTTCTGAGCAGTCACACTCTTTGGAGAGGCAGAAGAAAGAACTATTGCCCTATATACTGATACCTACTTGGAAAAATAAAAGTAACAAAAGCTCTCTGAAAACCTGGAAACAAACCATGTAACTTCAAAAAATGTGAATGCCTTTGCACTGTTCATTATTATTTTCCTTGGGAACACTACTGTAAAGTTAGAATCTAAACTCTGGGACATTAAGTTTGGTTTTAAACACTTTTGCCTTTTCTTTTTTATTCTTCACTTTCAACTCCTCTCATTGAAAAGCGGTAGCTTCCAAGAGATTCCCAGGTAGTTTCAGAACAAAAGTTATTCTTCGGGAGCTTTTAGTAAACAAAAAAAGATTAAATTGTTGTACTACATATCTAGTCTAGAAAGAGGGCTTTTAGAAACTGCCTATAAATTTATAGTAAATTTTCAGTTTTTACAAAGGAAATGGATTTGCATCTTTTGGTCAAAATCAAGCAAAAACTGAAGGATTAACTAAAAAAATAAGAGTGAGACAGAAGGAATTAATTACTGCAAACAAATGTAATTGTTTCTGCCCTATGGAATATGCAGCTGTTATAGCAGTTTTACGAGCCCTTTTGAGGGTGAAAACTAAAAACACAACCTTTCCATCACAACTTTTCCTCCAGACTGTTTCCTTTGAGGTGTACTTTTAGGCTGCAGGTTACTGGGAGCACATTACATCTCCTAGAGCAGGTTGGCAGAGGGTCATTTTTCTAAAATTTCCTTCTCTATTTTGTTCTTACAGACTGACAGCTATTCATGCACAGAAAGACAATTTGCTGGTGCCGCCACCTTTTCAAAAAGCAATTATAGAGAAGCAATAAAGTTTAGCAACCCCTCAGTTGAATTCCATATCCCGTGCACATGGGGGCAAAAACCTGAAGTAAGGTCTGTCATGAATACATGGCATCCCACATATGGTGGCTGTCTCCCAAAGAAACGCTGGCAGCTGAAAACATTGTGTTATTTAATTACCTGCGTAAGGAACTGGCAGATTTTAAACCTCCTCTGTGTGATTTTTAACCCCCACTGAGATGCTACAATTCAATAAAGCTATTTTGGTTAAGTGCTTTCTGACTTTGCCAGTGGCATCTTTGTTCTATACATTTTCTATACACTTTTTCCTGTAGGAGTATGTTTTTTCATTGTCTTATAGGACCTAGAGAGTGGCAAATAAAGCAGAAATTCACAGAGATCTCCACGTAAGTTGTTTTGCACATTGTGTGTATTATTATGTGGTTTAATTATTGCATGTGTTCTTGCCTACTCTCTGAGTGCCTCAGATACATTAGCATGAGTTACAATGAAAAGAACAGTCAAACGTATTGGCCTTTGCAAAACAGTCACAAGAAAAGGCCAATTTGGGTGGATATTCGTTAATGCAACTCTGATGAAACTGTGCACTGTGCCGAGTATGGCCTGAGTATATTCCTCAGGATATCAGCCTTGTCACTGGAGTGGCAAAGATGGCATCGAGCTGGGGAAGAATATATCCATGTGGGTCCTACTTTCAGCATCCCTAAATGTGAGGACTTACACACCTCTCCTGTCCCCTGGCTCTGAGGCAGGAGAAAATCCTCTAACACTCATGCCAGTAGTTGGATATTTCTTCTCAGATACTGGGCTTGACATGTTACCTTCTTCTCTTCTGATAATTCATGTTTTCTATGAACACTCTGGCCTATCACTTTCAGCAGTTTCGGGCATTATCTTCACTTGAAATTGCCACATCCAGAACAACAAGTCCAGTTATTAAAGATTTAGTGAGCACTCTCACTTCTGCGTGAAGTGACCTGGTTACTGTGGCAACCCTAAAAGATCCCTGAAGTGCCCTAATTTCTGCAGGAGTTGGAGGTAAGTGATGAAAGAAAGAGTAGGACTTGCCTAGTGTTTTGTGAGCAAATATCACTTATTTTTTAAGGCTGAAATCGTAGAGTATAAAGGACCATATGTGAAAGTTTGAGCTGTTGTCCCTGTAAGAATTTGGAGAAAGCTTCAAGCAGATCAGTTCTGGATGTTTCCTGCAGGCCAAACATCTCCTGCAAGACTATTTTTCTACCATTCAAAAACCACCAGACAATTACATGTACAATCTCTTTCCTTCACTTGAACTATTCAAAATGCAACTCTTGTGCTTTTTGAGAAATCAGAACTGCTGGTTACAACACAAGAAGTACACATGATCCTTTAAATGCTTGTGAGAAACCAGACAGATTCCTTGTGCAAATGATTCTCTTGCAGGTTCACAGGCTCGAAGACTAGATGAACATGGAGAAAAACATTACATAACCCGTGACTGGAACCAAGCAGAGCTCTTGGCTCACTCCTTTCATCTGAGTTACCTTCAAAGAGCTCCACGACACGATGGAGCGCTGAGGCAAAGGCACGCTCCCTTATGAAGCAATGCACCCAGGACAACATGCACGCAAGCAGAATACACTTTCTGAGTGCCTCCTGTACCTCAGCCTCTTGTTTTTATTCTCCCATAGGCACAGCTGCCTTTTCACTGTCTTTCTTTCCCCTGCTAAACTTACAAGATCTGTTTGCTTGCTATAGTCTGCTCTTACCTGCGAGGTTTTTGGAAATGGGTCCACCTGTTACTATCTCTGTAGGTACTGACTGGTTCAGCAGAGCCTGCCACTGGTAGGGGTCTCTGGGCACTGTTCAGTACAGGTGAGCATCACTTTTGCCTTGCCTATCCATCTGAAATACCAGCAGCAACCAGCAGCACTATCCCTGGAATCCTCCCTTCCCCCGCCTGCCTGACTGCAGAACCGCTGCTCTGTCTTCTTAAGTCTTATTTTCAGATGCTGATCCAAGCTGGATCCTTGTGTCTCCCATTTGGTTTTGTTCCTGAATTGGTACGAAAAAGATTCAGAATCACAGTAGCACATTGTATTTTAAACAGCACTTCCTGGTGATTTCAGTGGAGGCTTTTGTGTAGAAACTGATGAGAATAAAAACTGCACAGACATTGGAGATGTGAGAACGAATCCTAAATAATTAAGCCAATTGTATGCAAGATACTGTCTCTTGCAAGGCAACGCTTTGGTTGTCAAGAATAAATCAAAGACATCAGTTACTATTGTCATCCGGTCCCTCTGCAGTTTGGATTTGTCTTTTACTCTACCTTGTCTATTTTGCTATAAAAGCTTTCTCGTTCAATGTTTTATCCAGCTGTCTACTTAAGCCAGTGAAATAAAAAAAAAAAAGATACAAGCTATGTTATCACTGGTCCCAGTCCTCTCTTCTCTTGTGCTCCACATTTCTTTCCTCCTGTTGTACTGGCACAACAACTTCTGGATCAGGGAACAGATCCAAATGAAAAAAAAGCCTCTGGGAAGGAACTGGCTGGCTTCTGGATTGGGCTCCCAAGGTAGCTGCACAACATAAAAGTAACACGGAGGCAGGAATTTGTAATCTGGGGCAGAGAGAGACAAGCTATGGATGAATTTAGATATCAAGACAGACTTATAAATGGAGCTTCCACTATAGAAAGCGAACACTTTCTTCTCAGTCTCTTTCTAGACTTAATTATTAAGCAAGTTTCTCAACATCTGCAGTGTTTTGGCACCCTGGGTTAGGCCAGACTGCTGTGTGTACCTACCATGCCCTCTGACTGAGCCGTATCACAGCTGCTGAACCCACGGTTTCATCATTGTTTTGGGCACACTGTCAGTGTATACAGATGTGAAACAGAAAACAAACAAACAACATTTAAATTTAAACTTGCTCCTTGTTTCACGGCATTTTGTACATCCCTTTTTGCAATTTGCTGTGCAGAAACACGGTCTGTATTTTGCATCTTAACATATGGAAAGGAGGAGCAGTTTCATAACAGGGGAATTTCACTGTCCATTCAGAGTGTGGCAGGAGTCTCGTAGGTGTATGTAATAATCCAGAGCACATTTTTAGTGCCAGTTACATTCCACTTGGTGACTCTTTCAAACGACCAATGTGATGCTGGCACCAGTGCTAGTGCCAAAACAGATCTAGGAGCTCAGCTCCTTGGAAGTTTCAGTCCATGATACAGCTATTTAGTGCAACATCCTCACAAGCTTTTAATAGAGCCACCAGGATTTATGTCACATGCCAGGCACATGGGACCCAATCTGCTCAGTCTTTAACTAGGTCCCATCAGCGTTCTCTCTCTGGGACAGTGTAAGAACTTGCCAATGCAAGTGTTAATAACTTGCTGTATTAACTACTGTCTAGGGAGTTTTTCCACCTTTTCCTCCCCCTTTACATTCCGCCTAAGAAACCCACTATTAATAGCAAGGAGGAACAGTCAAGTGGTTACAAGACAACAGCGGATCAGATTCTTATAATGCACTTTCATCCACTTCCAAAGGCTGATTGTTCTTCACAAAGACATTTTAGACAAACATAGATCAAAATAATTACTTGAGAAGTTATATTAATAGATTTAATGAAGAGCTATCAAAGAGATTTGAAAGGGTCCTAACAGTCACAATGAGCTGCACGTTGGCAGGGCGTTATGGAAAGAACAAAATGAGAGGCAGAAAAGGAACTGCTGATATTCTATAGACTGCCCACACTACAATACAGTCCACCAAGCTCTGCTGACTTTGCAGGTGATATGACACCTTGGAGGAGAGCTTGTGGTGTTTCATACTGAAAGTCCTGCCCATGTTTGCAGTAGAATTATTTATGGATCTTCCTCCAACTACAGAGATAGCGATAGCGGGATTTTTCAGGCCTTATGCAGTGGGATGAGACATCCCACTGAAGGGAATATAAAAGCTTGCCTAAATTGAAAAAACAGAAGTATTTATGAAGAGAGAGCAAAGATTTGGGCAGTGCACATTATTTTCTGCAGAAATTAGCAAGTGCTTGAGGAAGCTAAATAACCATGGATGCTATAAAAGATGAAAAAAATAGCAATTACTTTTCACCTGCAAGGGTCACCATACAACCTTTAGTATATCTAGATGCTACTTTCCCAGAAAACTATCTTTTTTAACCATAACGTTCAATACCAGCTGAGCCTGACCAAAGACTATGGCAACGACCTCCTCAAATCCCAAATCCATCCTCCAAAGCTGGTGTAGCTCAGAGCTTCTTCAAGTTCAGATCTTAGCCAAGTCCAGCTCACACCTACATAATATGTAGAGCAGGAAATTCCACCTGAACTGAAATCCGAAGATGTTAGCATTTTGCATAACTCACTACTAAAAATTAGGCAACTCAGGTTGCTATAATGCATTATTGTAGAGAAGGATCCTCAGGTTATCTTTTTTCACACCCTCTGGAGAGCTGAAAAGTAATAGGGTCAAAGCAGTAAAGTCAGCTGAGATGAACTCCTATGCATTTCACACGTTATTTTCACCCCTCCACTTTCCTTTCTTTCTCCCAACTCCACTTTTCCACTTTTTCCATCGATACATTTTCAGCAACTGATTACAGAAATACATTGCAAGATGCTATCCCAGGATCCTACATGAAATCCCACCACAGAGAGCAAACGGTAAGACTCAATACCAAACAGACTTTTGGCAGTAGATATGCCCGAGGGACTTGATGGAGGATCTTGGTAGAAGGCAGCTGAGAGAAACGGATGCTCCATTTTCAAGTACTCAGTGCAACTGAACACGAGATGCATGGGTCAGCAAGGAACCTCAGGGACTGGCCCCCAAATGAAGTCCCACCCAGATGTTCATAGTACACTACATCTCCCAGTGTCCTATGGAAGACATCATCTATTCAGGAGCACAGGGAGCAAAAGGGAGGGAGAGAAGAGGAAATGTGTGCTGAGCATACACACAGAAATAAGAAGAAAAGCACTGGCTCAGTTCCAGAAACTAAAATCTGGCCCCACTGAAGTAGGTAGGAGCTTTGCCACCATGGAGACAGAGTTTTACCCAATATGAATAGTATTCTGGAAACATCCTCCCTCCAGACACACTGTGGGAGCTCTTCTGGCTCTGAATAATCACTGGAAACACAGAAAGGGAAATTAAACCCAAACCAAGACAACAATACCAGAACGATTAATCAACAGATAAAAAGAATGGAACAACACTTAAGTGAAAAGAATTGCAGAAGTGAGTGGAAAGGGGAAGGCAAGTCCTGTACCTCCTGGATCACCGAACTTTGTGAGGAATAAGGAAGGATGCAAGGACTTGTGGTGCCGGGTACAGGATACCATGTCAAGGCTGCACTGGAGCCTTGCAGTCTGCACAGATTCAATAGCAAGAGGAAGAAAACCTAGTGCAGATTCAGGCTGGGAGTGGGCTCCCGTCACTAATGCTATATAAAGAGGCCAGAACCTAGCAACTTCAGCAAAGATTCCTAGGAGCAACCAACGTCATCGCTTACAAATTCCCAGGCAGTCTAGTTCACAGAAAGGGCACGCTCAGCAAGCTCTGCAGTTGTGTAACTGAGGATTCTGGAAATGAGAAATACAATGCCTGAATACAATAAACAGACACAGTCCCTATAAAGTCCCATCTATTATGACAGTTATGACCCAGTTATTTAGCCTACATTTGCCCTCTGATTTACTTAGCACTTGGATTCATACCACAACTATACATAAGGTCCTGGACGTTCCCCTTTCACTGGCTTAATAGTTCAGGCTGCCTAAGATGCCAAGTTCTACCCTTCAGAGTACTCGAACCCCCCAAATTCACATAAGGCGACTGGAGAGACAAATTCCCATCACTGCTGGAACTCAGCCTCCAACACCCAACCAAAGGCCCCCTTCTTTGCTGCAACTCTGCTGCAAAAAGGGACCAAATGATTCCTTCTGGGAACTACTGCAAAAGGCACCACTTTGCATATGGTCACAGCAGGTAAACTTGCACATCTACCACTGACAAATATTCAAGTATTGTACTGCCCTTCAAGATGGGAAATCCAGATGAAGATTCATGCCTACATATCAATGACTAGCGAGTGACAACAGCTAACCAAGCTTTAAACCAGAGTTCCCTGAGTGACAATTACGATGTGACAATTACAGCACAGGCAAGCACACACCTGGGTTTGGGAGGCCTCAAGGTGTTCTGAGTTTTCCTCAGGACTGCTCTTTCCTCACAAAACAACTGGAAAGGCTTGCTTTTAGCAGTGGGTCCCCAGCCACCCCTGTGACAGCATGAGGCTCACAATATTCACAGAGCTCAGGCCATCTGCTAGTTTTCCTTCCCTGCTCTCTTCTCCTGCTTTCTCTCAGGGGAAACAACCAGGGAAAAACCCTTTTCACAGTCCTTTTCCAGATGTGGCCAATCTCTTCAGGTGATGGAGGTCTTCTGACGCTCCATCGTTTGCTGCCTGTGCCTCTGGGCAGACCACTAGTCCTGGTGTGAGTTCCTTGTCCATGGGCTCTGCTGTCAGCCCTCAGGGTTATTCAGTCTTAGGGCCTATTGCCTGATGTTATTAAAGGTGAGGGGAAAAATGGAGGGTAAGGGGGAAAACTGATGGCAGCAAGGCAAAATAAAACATCTCTGCAGGCCCTGCAGTACTTTGCTGGCTCAGAGCAAGTTTTTCACCCAGTCACTTAACTTAGCCAGCAACTTGGAAAAAGAATTAAAAATGTGTTTTGTTCCTTCTGCAGACTCTGGAAACAAACCTGGAGGGAAAAGAGTGTCTGGAGAGTTACTGAGCTCTTGTGTTCCCTGGCAGCCTCAACACCATTGTTACTCATGGCGAGAAACTAGAAGAGCTGCTTCTCAGTGTGACAAGCTCGTGGGATGAAAAGCATGGGCTGCCCCTTGTACTGGGGTTTGGCCCAGGCTGCTGGCTTTTCTCAGCATGTGTCATGCAGATGTGTGTGCAAAGGGCACAGCACAGCCCTCCTTCCCAACCTCAACAGCAGACCTGGGAAAGAACAGATCATTATCCGTGGAGGAGCTACGTGCTCCAGGAGTGCAAAGAGGGCACAGCTGAGATCAGTGTCTAGCCCAGTCCTTATTACATTGTGGTACCATCTTTCCTTCATTGTTTAAATCAGCCCCAAATGCATTTCTAAAACAATTCCTGGAAGGAACAAAATCACATCTCGTTTTGCACAGCTCTTGCCAGCACTCAAGGAGACTTGAGAAAGCTGAATGCCACCAGCTGACAGGCTAGCCATGGAAGATGGCTGGGCTTATTAACCTTGCTGCTCACCCCTTGCTGGATCCAGGACTTACACCATAAAAGGACCAAACCTTTAAAAGAAGCCAAAATCTAATCCACATAAGCAAATATAAAAATCTGCTTCTGGGTTACCCGTGTCTAAGGTCACAAGTCCAGCTTTTCCCCAAGTTATTTTCACTGCCATGTCACTGGCTGCAATATCAGGGAAAATGAGATTATCAAGTCTCTCCACAGAGTAAGGAAACTAATGTAAAATCATTTCATCCTAGTTCCATCATCTGTCTCCTACCTTTTACACACCATATTACTACTTGTCTTCCTTTTCATGCCCAGGCCCACAGAAGTACATTGGAATGGTTGAAAATGTACATTTTTTTCCCAGAACCTACACTAACTCAATACACAAACTTAAACTTTATTACATCCTTCTAACTCCCTTCAAGTATATTTGATGATTTTTTGTAATAGTCAATACACCACTTGATATCTGATAGGTATTTTCTACTGATCTGCTATTTTACCTAAAAATTATAACTTTTAGACTAGTACAATCCTCACTCCAAACAGCTGACAACATTCCTTTTAAACTGTCAGCAGTGGATTTTCAACAGGGAACATAACTTTTAGGAGCAGAGAGACATGCAGACATTTTGAGAATTACCCAAACAGTGCCCCTTACACAAGTGAAAACTAAACACACTGAAAACATCCAAAATTCACTTTTTTTAAATTGTACAGTGTTATTTCACTGTGTTCAGGTTTCCAAATACATGAACTCCGACCATCAATCCGTTACAGCAGAACATATGATGTTAAAATTTACTTACCCCGTAGAGTCCTCGCTGGGCTTAAAGCAAGGTCATTGCTCCAGTGAAATGCCCCCAAGAGATCAGTTTGTTATTTGGCTTTCTAAACATTTATTTCAGTGCAAGTTCTGCCAGAAACTGGAACTTACTGCTTGTTGTGAAGTTCCCCTCCCCAGCCTGGGGAAAGGAGTCTACGTCTTGGATGACTTGTAGCGCTCCCACCGCCCGCGCTGGGGGATCCAGGGCCACGGAGCTCTCGTTCACTGTTATATCGCTGGCTCCCGTGATCTGGTTTGTTGGTGGTCCTCCTATGGATGCTTCCAGGTCTGGAGGTATGTCGTCCATGCAATCTGCATTTGGCTGACGGGAAGGAAAAAAAAAAAAGAAAATCAAGTTTCTACCCGGTAAAAAGGCTGAATTTACTTGGTCCTACTTCGTTTGAGCTTTTCGCTTTAGTTCAGTATTGAAAATGGCAACATGTAATTAATAAACACGCACAGTTTGTCTGTTTAGATGTGCTTAAAACAATCTGTTGGAAGAGAGACCCAAAGTATGCCATGGAAATACTGATTATTAAACTGTGTCACCTACAATCGCTAACATTCTTATTTTTACTTTTAAAAGGGTTTGGAAGAGGGCAAATTAAAAAAAAAAACAACTCACTTATTGATACGATCTGCTCAACACAGGCAGATTGCTGAGTCAGATCACAAATGTAAACAGACAGCAGCTGAACAGGAATGATTATCTTTCCTGAAATATACATTTTATAGAGCCAATATCAGAGCTTCCAGGAATAAGAATTCAAGGGAACTGCCTGTGGGTGCCTCTATGTGTGGGCTGCAAAAGTAAAAGCTGTTTATAAGACAAGTTTCTAAACGTCAAAAGATCATTTCCTTTGCTATTACCGTATTTCCTACAAAATAAAATTATGAGAAAAGAAAAAAAACAAACCAAGCAATAATGGGAACTTGGAAGAGTATTATTTGATTCATAGTCTTTCCTGCCATGTGATTTAGCGAGACCAGTGAGAGAGGGACATAGCAAGACTGGGCTGCAACACGTAGATACCTAGCTAAGTTAGCAAATGTATAATTAACTTGTTCCCATTTACCTTTATTCTCCAGGAATCAGGCAGCTAGTCTGGATCAGTCACTTAGGTTTCCTCTAACTTCAGTGCTTTGAGACAATTTTGCTGTGTGATTCATCCCACACCCCTAGGTATGAATTTCGCCCTCTGCCTTCCCTCTGCTCAGCACTAAGCTGAGACAGGGCTTAAGCTGCTAGACTGGAAATCCAGCACCCAGATGGCTCACAGGAGCTGTACTCTCTGCAGTGCATCTGATTTTTCCTATGCTGAGTTCTCACATGCTAAGGCACTTTCAAAAATCTCACTACCTGCCTATCTCCCACAGCAGGCACCAAGAAACTAAGCAAAATATGATACAGCAAAGGCTTAAAGAGAGGCTTAACTTTAAGCACAAGAGAAATCCCTTTGAATTCAGGCACAGAAGGTTACCATATGCTTACATTTTTTTTTTTCAGCACGAGGAAATTCGCATGTTTTCTCTTTTCACATACATTCCCTGTCTGATGGTTGCCACCTCATAAGTATTTTTTCACAAATATTCCTAATGAAAAGGGCAGGCAATTTAAACAGTCTTATATTCACAGAATGAAGTTTGGAATAAAAACTAGAATTGTTGTTTGGCTCCAGTCTAATCCACAAGCAGCAAGAACTTAGAATTGAGATAAAGGCACATTCAGCTATACCAGGTTTTAATGAAACTCATTGAACCTGTATTTTTTTTAATTAAATATCAATTACTTATCTGTAGGACAGGGATCCAAATGATCCCTTAGATGTAGCACTCTTCGCCTCACTCTTAGCTATTATAAAAAAATGCTTTCAGAATTTAATTTTTAACTTAAATTTGCCTTTGGTGGCAGTCTATCTTAAAAAAAAACAACACAAAAAAAACCCCCAAAACAACAAAGGCTTGTTTTTCTATTCTACCATAGGAAAAACTATTTCAGTATTTTTTCCAGGGGATCAGTTGTCTATCCTTTGCTCTGATGCCAGTTATTTCTGCAATGGGGTTTTATCACAGACATTTAAACCTTTAAAAAGGGGGGATTATAACTGAAAACCAAAGCAAACATTAAAGATGCAAAAATAGTATTGCTTGTTATAATTAATCCCTTTACTCCTGAATCACTTAAGTTAGGAAAAATGCCCCAAACTAAGCAGCATGCTATAAAACTAATGATATGAAATACTGATTGAAAAAAACCCCACATTACTGCCAGAGTGACCCAGATACATTTGCTAAGTTTAATTATATTGGTTTCACTCATCCCCTGCATGTAAGTGCTTTGAGAGCACAATTCCACTGAAGTCAAGGGAAGGTTTTGTATTGACTTCTGAGGGCTTGGCTAAGGCTCTTAGTGAACAGCTTCAAGTCACGCAATCTGCTGCCAAAAACGCAGCTGCCTGCATACCCAGCAGATATTTGCAGAAAAGGGGGAGAAGCAGAGGGAAACTATTCCGTGTGATATGATCATCCCAATAGCAATGTAGCTCTTTTAATCTGAAAGACACTTTCACTGATAATCCATTTCAACTACTACAGCTGAAAGAGGTAGAGTCTGAGCTGGATTCACCAGCAAAGAGACAGTGGAAAAAGTTAGGCCAACTGTTTGCTGATAGATGGTTAATAATCCTTTGGAGCTGCAGAGTGCCATGGAGAAAAGCGAAGGTGTTTGGGTGCTCAGCTACCGTGAAAATGAGAGCAGGCGTTTCAGTGTCTCGGGGCTGCCTGGGGAATCTGGGTTTAGCACAGATAATACTTGAAGTCTCTGTTACAAAGTAAATGGAGAGTTTAGATGTGAACTGAATTGAAACCATTCAGATATTTGGGTTTTAACCAATCCTTTCCAGGAAAATCCCAAGTCTTCCTGCTAAGTGAAGCACAATATATCCACAGGCACACAAGCTAGCTCTTTAATAACAACCATAGGACAAACATGCAGCTGGCAGGAAAAACACCCCTTAGCCCTGCCTATGGTAAGATTTCCTTATTCCTCCCATTGTAAAAGCCAGCAAAAGGACTCTGGCAAATTTGTGCCCCAGTCTCCCACCAGAGACTGGTGCCTGCCTAACGCTGCCTTTCCATGCGTGGAAATTTCACCTGAGATGGCTCAGCAAGACTAGAGAATGTGGTTAGGGAATGACATTTTGCTTTATCCACTCTACAGAAATGTTTGCCACTTCTCACTGAGAAGCCCTAGAGCTTTACAGGTTCTTTGAGGGAACATCTTTTCCCACAACAGCCTCCAGACATCTGGCTAAGCCATGAGCCTCTAGAAACATCTGCTCACATGTGCTCATAGAGACTGGTGGCTCATTTGGTACCAACAACTACAGCTCCACTCACCAAAGAGAAATGCCTTTGCCCAGTGCCTGGGCTGCCCTCAGCTGGTGCTGGGCAGCGAGAAGGGCGGGGACATGCGATTTCTGTGCAGGTGGAGAACAGGTCCTGCAAGCTGAGCAGGAGCAGTGACACCAGGGCGGAAGCTCAAAAGGACAGAGGTTGGGCAGGAGGGGTTATGCAGAGGAGGAGCAGGAGAGGGCATAAAGGTAGGAGAGGGAGAAGCAGGAGTTGAGGTGCATTTTAGGAAGACTGGTAGCAGTATAGGAATTTTTAACCCTCAAGCTACCAGATGCTCTCAGACTTCCACTTCCTTTGCTGTCACCCAGAGGACAGCTGACACGAAGGCTACCAAGTTCTCATGGACAACAGCTCCTACTCAAAGTCACCTCAAGGGGTAAGGCTCTCCTTTCATGAACCTAACCAATGATCCATGCAGATGGGAGCCACCATGCTTCCTCCAAAAGATGGAGAGGGCTGTTTTTCAGACTGTTGTTTCAGAACAACCTAAAGAAATTTTGACAGAAATTCGTAAAATAAAATCCCCTAAATAAACTTTGCTAGTGGAATGTTAACATCCAAGTGCTTTATTTTTAGTGTTAAGAAAGACCAGCACTAGGGCTGATTCGGAAATCTTAATTTGAACCAGCTGTTTATGTATGTTACAGTAATATCCTTAATTACATGCCCAGTACAACTATTTCCAAAGAAACTCCATGCAGAAAGCCCTCAGTGAGGGGAGCAGGATGCATCCCCCTTCTGCTCTGTGGTACAGGGAGAACAGGGAGCTGTGAGAAGTGATGGCTGAGGAAACAGAATGGCACACTTTAATTATCCCTGGCAATTAGGTTCTATACCTGCCACTACAGAGCTGTTCACATGCAGTAAAAGCCATTCATGTAAACCAAAGCCACTACACGTGGCCTCTAGGCATGTTTTCCCTTCCCCTTGGTCTGCCCAGCCTCAGACAGCCTCTGCACATGCTCAGCCTTCAGCAGCTGTCAGTGAAGCCAATGAGAGCCTTATTCGGGATGTAAATTCCAACAGCACTAAACTTTTCAGAAGCCTCTAACATCTCACTGCAGGCCTCCAAAAAGCAGTGGTCTGATTTGCCTTATACCCCCTGTTTACGAAGCTGGATAAAGAGCACCTTAATGAAGTGCTTGGGCAAAAATGTGAATGGGCCAGTGTGAGAGCAGAAATGGTGTGGAAGCCATGGAACGATACTCTGGGTATGGAGAAGAGGTGTCAGAATCCTGGGTTAACTGCTCACTGGCAGGCCCGTGAACTGAGACATGGAACCTGGGGAAAAGTTTCTGTGTTTAAGCCTAGGTGCAGAGATGCTGAATGGCAGAGCTAGCCCTCGTTCTGGCCTTTCATCTCAAATACTGATTGAACAGTTGTATAATCTTCCAATATTCTAAAACCATTATACAGCTGAACTGTAACAACACGTTACACTAAATATAATGCTCTCCTTCATTTTCCCCACTGCATTTTTTTGCTTTGGATTATAGTAGATTGATTAACATACCTGCCTACTTCAGCAAAAACCTACTTCAGTGCTTGCTGCTCTCCTGCAGCAACCTGCCCCCCAGTCTCCCTGAAAATGAACTCTGGGGAAATGGCCGTATCAGCTCCCCCAGTATGTTCACGTGAGCTGTTTTACTTTATATAGCCCCTTCATATGTCAACTGGCACGTCACCATCTCTAACTTGGGAGGGTATTTACACCACCTGTTAATTCATCAGCTGGTGGGGTTTCAGTATTGAACTTCACTGTCACGTGGCAGGCCTTGCAGAGTGGGAGAGAGTGACTCACTCTTTCCTGGTGAAGCCCCTGAGCTCCATGATAGCTCCAGCTGGGAAATGGTATGGCAAACAGGACATGCACTGTCTGAATGCAAACATGAGACTTAAAAAGATCAATTGCTTTAGCAGCTTCTGATCACACCTGAATGTTCCAAATAACAAAAGACCTTAACAATTTCTCGTAAGTCACGTGGTCCACCATGGAAGAAATGCCTCTTAATTGAATGAGGAGTACACATCTTGCTCCAGATAGACTTTAAGAGAAATCTGACAGAAAAGAAAAGGTTTGGTTCTGCAGAATGAGCAATTAGTTGTCCTTGACCAGTATAGCAGAGAAAATTTTATTTGCACAATTCTGCTTTGAGATTTGAACTGAGAGCACGATTAAAAAAATAAATCCAGTCCTGAATTAAAACACAAGTTAAAGCTATGTGAAAGAACCTATAAATCCATCAAAACACCAGTAAACAACCTTCTGCTCCACAAAGCAGGCAACCACAGACACACAAATCCCAACGCCCAACCAACCCTCACACACGCACACTCTTCCTTGCTAATAGAAGCGCAGGGTGCAGGAGAGAGGTGAAGTCAGACATTTCAGCTCGTATTTCCCCCAATAAATCAAATAATAAATCAACAACATGGCAAAAGGAGTATGCTAGGAGCAGAGAGGCTAAGGATATACCCAAGTAGGTGGTGTTTCCCTCCTGCCCCGACCAGCTGCTCTGCGACATGCTTACCGGGATCCCTAGAGCTTTTAGAATATTCATTTTACACATCGGGCAGGTGCGATGGTCTAGCAGCCAGGGGTCTACACAGGACTTGTGGAAAAGGTGCCTGCAATGAAAACCAGCATATCTTAATTCAAATGCACCACAGCACAGTTTACCAGTTTGTACCAGATGATTCTGAATTCTGTAAAGTGAGAGTATTTCAACAGGTGCAGTTTGTGACCTCTGCAAGGACTGCAAAATTAAATCCTATGAACACAGGACTGAAATTATTCCTGCAGCATCTCAAGTATATGTGCAGATTTAAATGTGTTTGGAATAGAAGAGGCACAAAATTAGAGAATTAGGGAAAATGCAAAAAATGCATCAGCAAACTCCATATTCTTTAAATGTTAAAAGCTGTCAGTAAACAAAAGCTGCTTTCTGGTAAAGGTAAAAATCACGTTAGTATTTCTTATGTTTCTGCAGACAAACCTGATTACATGTAACTTAAATGTGAAGCCATTGAGGGTCTGGCATTTTTCAGGATAGAGGCATAAGGCAATAAACTGAATTTTTAAAAAAAGATACTTTTCATTTAAACAGAAAAACCAGGATGATGCTTTTAAAAACATTCTTCCTGACTCTGCTGCTCTTTAGAAGCTGCCCATCAGGGAGAGCTCCTACACAATTCTAGCCCTGAAGGAGCTGCTGCTAATCCTGTTCTAGCTCTGGAGTGACTGCTAAGCAACTATCTGAGCCCTGTAGCTGCTGGGCACCACTTTTCTTAGACATTATGCAGGTGGAGGAACTGAAAGTTTCTTGTCTAGCTTTGCCTGACACACACTGATATTGACATTATTAAGTATCAATATTGATATTGTTAAATATTGATTATATTAAACATAGAGATATTCAGTGCATGTACCCGATGGACAGATTGTATTCTCTCTTGTGAGCGTATTCTGTTAATAGGAATACTGGGAAACATTTCTTCACCAAAAGGGTAGTCAGACACGGGAACACATTGACCAAGGGAGTGCTGTAATCACCCTCCTTGGAGGCATTTAAAAGACGTGTGGATGTGGCACTTGGTAACATGGTTAAGTGGTGGCCTTGGCAGTGTTCGTTTATGGTTGGAATTGATGACCTTACAGGTTTCTTCCAACCTAAACAATTCTGATTCTAAGGTTCTGCCTAGAGTGTGGCACATACCAGCCTCTATAAGGAAATGCAGAATCACTTAATGTACCAAAATAATTTTAAATATTTAAGTGCTACTTATTCAGCCGAATGGGTATTGTGTCACAGTCTCTCTCACACAACAAGCTGCATTTTCAGCTTGATGGAAGACTGAGATGCACTTTCACCAACTTTACTGATTTGTAACCCCAGCTCTTACTAACATGCTATCGGCTCACAGAGCTGTTGTTTGGCTTCTGAGTGGACTTCAGTCCTAAGTAACACTAGACATTCAAAGTCCAAACTGAGTGAAATCACAGAATCTTAATCTTTTCACTACAATGGTTTTTTTCTCGCTACTTCTAGAAAAAACCAGATCCTTTGTGAAACAAAGCTACATTGCAAATTATTGCATTCCTGTGCTTGGTATCGCTTCATACAACCATGGGAAAGGGCAAATCTGTTCTTGGGAGTTCAATCTAGTCTAATTATATCAGTTGGCTGCAATACTGAACTTTGCCAAACTTCATCTGAGCCCGTATGTCAACACGATTAATGCAAACAAAGCATCATGAAGTTTAAACCACTTCTTTACTAAGGCTACTAAAGATGACAGCTGTCCTTCCAAACAAGACCTGACTTAATGGATAACAACAGAGTGTACCAGGTTTTGGTCTCTGTCCTGCATAACAATTCCTTCCTTTCATCTTAGGAGGGACATACTCAGCACATCATCAGACAAGCATTCTGGAGAGGGGAAAGCATATACAGTTCTCAGGCATGTGTAATTTTACATCTAAAAGTCTAACCAACAGAATTTCTTGGGTGTGTTAATTCATAGAGGGTGCTGAAAGTCAATGTTTTGCCTTTCAGCTATTTGAAATAATGATGAAATTCTTGACAGTGATTGGTTTTCTTTAATTATATAATCAAATTCATAAACAACTATGTTTATTGGCAAACATCTGAAGAATGTTTGTGCCAAAATAATCAGTACATTTCCAAAATCTGAGATACTTATTCTCTCAGAAAAAAAGCCCAAACAAACAGATTTCCATAATCTGTTTTGGATAAAAAGTAGATAATTTCTACCAAGACACTTTACTATCAACTAGAAAATCCCTTTTTGTTTTCAAGTTCCAGCTTTGAAAGCCTCAGTCAAACTGGGGTTCATTTTACAGAATTTTGTGATGTTTGTTCATCACCAAAAGCTCAGAACTTTAATGCCTTAAAGACTTTAAGAACTGAAGTTCGTTACTCCTGAAGTTGGCTTAAAAGAAAAAATTCTAAAAT
The DNA here is from genome assembly GCA_013396755.1 of Sclerurus mexicanus. NCBI lineage: Eukaryota > Metazoa > Chordata > Aves > Passeriformes > Furnariidae > Sclerurus > Sclerurus mexicanus. The sequence goes on from VWZF01002624.1 coordinate 249,120, forward strand.
AAATCCTAACAATGCCAAGTAATTTCAATACATGACAGATTGTGTCACTTTGCACTTCTCAATACTATGTAGCAGTCTATTATGAATCTACTAATTTCAGATTTAGTATGCACAACAGAAGGAACTTGATTATTTGACAGAAATCTACAGAAAAATGGAATGTTATTAAAAATCAGATAAAGACTTGTCTTTTAAAATTCTTGTACTGCATTATACAATTAGAGCTCTTATCTATTTTGAACATGTAAACATTTGTGGAGAGAAGTATGGGGGCAGGCTTTGCAGACTTGGATTTTAAACCTTATTTTCTTTGTTAGTGGCTATAGCAGTATGTACATGCTTATGGCTTTTAACAAATTGTCAATTGTTTGATGTCCTGATCAGTTTATTATCCAAATTCAGGCAAAATAAAGGTCAGCACAAGGTAAGATGAGAGAACAACTGCAATATTTCACCATCACATGGTAAGATAAAGATTTAAAAAGATCAACTGCAGCAAAAATCCTTCTCCCCTTGCAGTTCTGCCTGATGCAAGTTTTAAATGGAAGGAGAAGATAGAGGCGCCATGGATGAGTTCAGAAGTAATGACCCATACAGGGAGACAGTAAAAGAGACGTTTCAAGCACAGGCTCAGGACATGGCTTTGACAATCAAAGTCAAACCTAATAAAAATACTGGGTTTTCTTCCTGTTGTGTGCAACCACAAGCATTGCAAAACTGTGTTGACTTGGGTGGGTTGAAAAGTTTGTCAAAAGAACTGCAACTGATTAATTGACAGAGAGGAAGGTGAGGAGATGTTGTAACAACCTCATACAAAAAGGCTTTCATAAGGGGAAAGGAAACAACTGCTCTCCATCTCTCCTAGGGATAAGAGGCACAGTGATGTGTTTCAACTGCAGCAAGTGAGATCCAGGCTACACAACAAGATAGTCTTCACCACAGTCAGGGTAATGAAGCACTGCAATAAATTATCAGGGGAATTTGCAGAGCCTTCATCCCGGGAGGCTGCAGAGTGTGTTGGAAAAAGCTCGCAAGAATGACACGTGCATGCCAGTGTCCCTGTGCTGCTCCAGAGGTGGTGGCCTCCAGGGATTCCTCCTGTGCTCTTCTGTGACTGCACACGGCTGTGGAAAGCTCATGGAGCACAAAGAAAGAGGATTTCAAAATCCCAGAGCATTCCATTTACTATTATCTAAAGAGCACTTCATATTTTTTAACTGGTGATTACTTTTGTTTGAAATGTATTTACGCTTTCTTTAAAGCTGCAATTTTAATTATACAAGAGAAAAAAAAAGTCATGTCGAGCTCAGCCCAAAATTACAATAATAATGACTGCAGTATAACTACTGTAAAGCTTTCAGCTTGCCAATAATCTTGAGCAGCTTTTTTTCCAGATTAGGGGAAACAGTTCTTCTCCCACCTTCCACTCCTAGTCTCACCTGTGCAGAGAGACGTACATCCCCAGGGACCCCGAGTAAGCACATCAGTTGCCTGGATTAGACAGAGAGCTGAAGCAGAGGACTGAGAAGGGTTTTAGTGAGAGGCTGAGCAGCACTGTAGCATCCAACAAGAAGGTCTGAGCTTTTAGGGGTACGTATATGGTACTGCTTGTTTACTTTTGAGGAAAAAGGAAGGATAAAAGAAGATGATGATGATAATGATAATGATGATGAGGGTGAGAGGAAGGAATCAAAGGGAAGAATGTATGCTATGAAATAATTTTCTCAGGAAGCTAATAAAAAAGCAGGAGTGAAGCAGTCTCTGAAATCAGAGTTGTTCATGGAGTGAAGGTTCAAGGGAAGAGAACGAGCTGCAATGGGGTCAGAGAATGTGTTTATTGGCAACAGAAATGAAACAGCTCCAAAAAAAGAGCATATAAGGAACTCAGCAGATATAAGGTTGAAAGGAATGTCTTGCCTCTCTGTAGAAGTTTAGGAAAGTTAATAAAAGGCACACACTAGGAGCAGCAGCACCAGTAACTTCTGCAAAGCTAGAGCAGGGAAGACAATGGCGTTTTGAAGCTGCAGATGGAGGACCAGCAGAAGGAACTAGGACTGTGATAAGAGACGTCACCCTGGGAACAATGAACTTGGTTACATCTGATCTTGTGTCAGTGCCCTCAAAGACAACTTCACTGATGTTTGCTATCATTAAACATAAAACCAGCTGCAAGTCAACACTTTTTTTTTACCAACTGTCATTCCTTATTTATTTAATACACTCTAGAGAGTGAAGTTTATTAATACAGTCAGTTGTGGGAGCTGCCTGAAGAGGACAGGGAGGAAGAAGCTCGAGTTCACTGGAATTCTCCTCTGAGCTTTCCAGAATGGGGTAGGTAACAACAGGCTTCACCAGTGCCAGCAGAAAGGAGGACACAGCCCAAATCTTAGTAAATGTGTATCTATTTCACCTCAGAGCACGTCCACTGCAATGCTGGCCAGTGGACTTTTGGTACCAATTTCTTAAGAGATTCAGGCTCCACCAGTCTTAAAAAGAAATCTCAAGATATACATGGCTTTATACAGTGTGTGCCTGCTAGGAGTGGCTTTCCCAGCACTACCTGCAGGACAGGGCAGCACCTTTCCTGTGCAACTCTTTGGCTTTGCAGATAAAATGTTCTACATGGTGAGCACCTCCTGGGTAGAAACACTAAGGTTAGGGAGCACTGGTGTCATATGTGTTGCCTTCTGTAAGCCTTGGTGACATGCCAACTTCTTATTAAACAGCAGTCTAACGAGGTTCCCATATCAGAAACTGCACATAGTTTAACTAAGGATGCCGGAGGAAGAAAACGACAGAGTCTGTAGGTATTTATCAAGATATAACATGCTCCTACTCACTTCACAGAGACAGAAATTAATCTTTTTTTTTTTTTTTTAATGAGGAGACAAGACTGACAACAGCAAGAAAGAATCATGGCTACGATTTCATGTTTCAGAAGTTCAAACCCTTGAGAACATGTAAAACACTGCCCTCACAATTTGTGCAGCCGGAAAGCCAGGGTTTGGGAAGTAGCTGCTTGAGAAAGAT